>OMLP01024527.1:26159-36656 GCA_900302685.1 Spondyliosoma cantharus | reverse complement strand
AAAACCATTCCCTTTTTGGGGGTTGTCTTGCTTTTTGCCTCTCCATTGGACCTTTTGTCACTTTCATGTGCACCAAAGCAGCTGAAACTGATTCACAATCATTTGTGTTTCCTAAAAGGACAGATTGATATCCCTGAAGTTTAACTGACTTGATGTTGTACTATAATGATTAAGTGTTCCCTTAATTTTTTTGAGCACTGTACTTCTGTCACAATATCAAAGACTGGGTGATATGTTTTGTTTTAATTCAATTATTTTGATGTGTGACAAACGTGTATAAGGTTGTGGTTTTTGGATTCTATGAAATCAATTGTTAATTGAACATTATTTTATTTTTTTATTTATTTATCAGATTGTGTATTTATTAGTTTATTTTAGTCAGTTAGAAACCCTTATTATACATCACATTGTCTTGAGAGGTTGAAACCAGAATATGAAAATGTCAACATCACTTGGCCCTAATGTCGTGTTTGTCAGTATGTGAGCAGCAGAACTCTAACACCCCATACCTTATTTTACAGATCATGTCGCTGCATCTGCGATACATCTCCTTCCTGTGGCAGGTGGCTGACCTGGGCTGCAACCTCAACATGCCACTGCTCAGAGATGGAGCTCGAGTTCTCATGAAACTCATGCCCCCAGGTGAGCATACAGCTGTGATTTAAATACTAAACTGCCAGTTAACTCGATGAAAACATAAACATAGACAGAGACACCCAGGGGCAGCGTTTACTCCTCGGTCATGTTTGTGCTGTTTCTCTGTCCTTAGATAACACTACAGTGGAGAATCTGCGAGCGGTGTGTCTGGACCATGCCAAGCTCGGTGAGAACAGCCTCAGCCCTTCCCTGGACTCGCGTTTCTTCGGCCCGTCACCCTCACAAGTGCTCTACCTCATCGAGGTGGGTCCCAGTGTATTGTGATACTGTCTTTGCCCATTTTTCATCTTCTCAACTTGTGATGTGGTAGTTTAATTTTGTGTGTTGATTTGGTGTGTGAACAGCACTACTACATCTCTATTAATAATCATTACATAGTTTATGAATATGTAATGTGTCTCACAAGGAAATATGACTAATGTAGCAGGAAAACTGCAGTGAATAAAACATTTAAAACATGCACCACATTTGAGAGATAACACATTTACACACATTTATCCTGCAGTGTGGGATACATGTCTGATCTCCTCTGAGCTAGAGGAAGGTTTTCACTAATCTTGCCTATTTTCCAGGTTGTTTATGCTTTGCTGATGCCAGCCAGTGCCACTCTGGGTGAGGATGCCAGCGACTTCCAGTACAACTTCTTGAAGAGCGGTGGGCTTCCCCTGGTGCTGAGCATGCTCACCAGAAACAACTTCCTCCCATCGGCAGACATGGAGACTCGGCGTGGGGCTTACCTCAATGCACTGAAGATCGCAAAGCTTCTTCTTACTGCCGTAGGCTTTGGGCATGTGAAGGCTGTGGCTGAAGCCTGCCAGCCCAACGCGGAGGGAAATATTCCTGTCTCACCGGTTAGGCCACACTCACACAACACACACACAACTCACCGACATACCTGTATGATTGGTTCCTTTAGAATTTGACTCTGACATGTCTATATCTTTCTCCACTCTGCAGATTAATCAGGCCACTCATGACCAGGCCCTGGTCCTCCAGAATGCCCTGCAAAACATCCCTAACCCTGCCTCAGAATGCATGTTGCGCAACGTAGCCATCCGCCTGGCCCAGCAGATTTCTGATGAGGTTACAGAAAATGTAAGGAACAGATTGTTCTCCCGTCTGTTGTTAGAATATCGTGAACTAATTAAGGTACTGCATTTTAATGAATAGTTTTAATCCGCACTGTATTTCAGATAAATGTGTAAATAGAAAAGCTGGTTATAGAAGCAGATACCAAAACCTGAAAAATGTATTGTGTAATGTCATGTCGGTTGTACATAAAGGAGACAAGAACATAGTAAGAAATGTATGTTCAAACAAACACTGGATAAGTAGATGAAAATCTATTTAGGTTGAGTGGTGCAGTCTGTAATGGCTTTTATGGGACTTTTTTTCACCAGAATTTCTTCCAGGCATCGAAATACATCCCAGACATATGTGTGATCCGAGCGGTACAGAAAATAGTGTGGGCGTCAGGCTGTGGCACAGTGCAGCTCGTCTTCAGTTCTAATGAAGAGATCAGCAAAATATATGAGAAGGTAAGTTGACTTTTGAAAGTTTAATCTAATTATTTTAGAAAAAGTCTCAAGCCTTAGAAATTGAAAAGTAAGCAGGCTCTCCATTAGAGTAAAATCTGTGCTGCTCTTCCTTCCATGATTGACGTGGACTGTCTTAGAACTTAGCAGGCAAGAGAGTAAAAGGCCCTAAGCTTTGAGTAAGGTACAATGAAAAAACAAAGAGCTCTTGGTGGGTTTAGTGGACTAAGCAGTGCAGTGCAATGCTATATGTATTTTTTGCATAATATCTTTGTCTTTCATTTTCCCATTAGACAAATGCAGCAAAGGAGCCAGATGGGGAGGATGAGCAGGTGTGTTGTGAGGCCCTGGAGGTAATGACACTGTGTTTCGCCCTCATGCCAACGGCTCTGGACACACTCAGTAAGGAGAAGGCCTGGCAGACCTTCATCATAGACTTGTTGCTTCACTGCCACAGCAAGTAAGTAGACCAAGATGCATGTCACCCAATTGCTGAAAGAAAAAATGGAGACATCCTCATCTCGAATGTTATGATGGTGATGGTGTCATTTATGTGAAACAGATCTGTGCGTCAAATGGCCCAGGAGCAGTTTTTCTTGATGGCAACGAGGTGCTGTATGGGCCATCGACCCCTTCTCTTCTTCATCACCCTCCTATTCACTGTGTTGGGGGTGAGTGGCTATACACTTCGTTTTCTTAAAGACCATTATTTATTTCTCAACCATTTTATTGAACCATTATAATACATCACTACACTGCCAGATATGTTTAAATTTACCGTTTACAAGATCCTAATGCTAAATTTTCCATGTGCAGAGTACAGCCAAGGAGCGCGCCAAACATGCTGGAGACTACTTCACTTTACTCAGACACCTTCTGAACTATGCCTATAACAGCAACATCAACCTGCCAAATGCTGAGGTGCTCCTCAACAATGAGATTGACTGGCTGAAACGGATAAGGGTAAAGAACCTCTTTAATCTCATGACTGACCTGTTAATGTGTTATTAATGTTTGTTATGCCCCCTAAAAAAGCCAATTTTAGGTTATTGAATGTTTGCCATTCACAATCGAAATGATGGTACTCAACACATTTGCATTTACTCGTATAGGATGAGGTTAAGAGGACTGGGGAGACTGGTGTGGAGGAGACCATTCTGGAGGGCCACCTTGGGGTCACCAAAGAACTTCTAGCCTTCCAGACACCAGAGAAGAAGTATTACATTGGGTGTGAGAAAGGAGGAGCGAACCTTATTAAGGTATATCAAATGGACCATACCTGAAGAAGAGAAGAAAACCACCCCTTCTGTAATTTTGTTTCCTTTGTCATAACATTACTAACAGATTGCTTCTCCTTTCCTTCTTGATTAGGAGCTGATTGATGACTTCATCTTCCCAGCATCTAACGTGTACCTGCAGTACATGAAGAGCGGGGAGTTCCCCACAGAGCAGGCCATCCCAGTGTGCAGCACCCCCGCTTCCATAAACGCTGGCTTTGAGCTCCTTGTTGCACTTGCCGTGGGCTGTGTACGCAACCTCAAACAAATAGTCGACACCCTCACTGACATGTACTACTTAGGTAGGGAGACACCAGTGTGGCATTGTCATTGATGCATTTTACTGACCACTTACAAGTTATATCATGCATGAGGTTTCTTCCCTTTCCTTCCAGGTTGCGAGACACTGACAGAATGGGAGTACTTGCCTCCAGTGGGGCCACGGCCCAACAAGGGCTTTGTAGGATTGAAGAACGCTGGGGCCACCTGTTATATGAACTCAGTCATTCAACAGCTGTACATGATCCCTCCAATCCGGAACGGCATCTTGGCCATTGAGGGCACAGGCACTGATGTGGACGATGACATGTCGGGGGATGAGAAGCAGGAGAATGAGGTACATTGAGGGTTTGTTTAGCAATAAAGCTTTTGCCCAATGAAGATATTCATCCTTTTTCAGAATCCTGTGATTGACAAAAGTGGCAAACTCGAGGCTCGTAGGCTGAGCGAAAAGCCGAGGGCATCATATAGAACAGTACCAGCTTAAGGGACTAATTTATACAAATTGTCTGATCATAATTAGGCAATTATTTCTCAGTGTTGTTTCACCAATTGACAAAATGACATACAGTATCAAAAAGTTACACAAAACAAATGCGGCTGTGACGACTTGCAAGTTATGTTTCATCTTTTTGTTCTTTTTCTACAGAGTAACGTGGATCCTCGTGATGAGGTGTTCAGCTACCACCATCAGTTTGATGATAAACCCGCCAGCAAGTCAGAGGACAGGAAGGAGTACAACATTGGTGTACTACGTCACCTACAGGTCATTTTTGGACATCTGGCTGCATCCAGACTGCAGTACTACGTCCCAAGGGGATTCTGGAAGCAGTTCAGGTATGAAAGACTCAAAAGTAGACTCAAGACTCAAAGTAGTTTTGGTTGGATATGCAAATTGCCTGTTTAGTGGATGTAAATGTCTTATTGTCTTCTCTCCATTCTAGGTTATGGGGTGAGCCAGTGAACTTGCGGGAGCAGCATGATGCTCTGGAGTTTTTCAACTCTTTAGTAGACAGTCTGGATGAAGCTTTGAAAGCCCTGGGCCACCCTGCCATGCTCAGCAAGGTGCTGGGTGGTTCCTTTGCTGACCAAAAGATTTGTCAGGGATGCCCCCACAGGTTAGTGCATTCCTTTCTCCTGTGCTAATAGTTTGAGAACTAAAAACTTCAGATTGCATTGGGTTCTTGTTTTCTAATAATTTTTTGTGTTGTCAGGTATGAGTGTGAGGAGTCGTTCACAACACTCAACGTAGACATCAGAAACCACCAGAACCTGTTGGACTCCATGGAGCAGTATGTTAAAGGCGATCTGCTTGAGGGGGCCAACGCCTACCACTGTGAGAAGTGTAACAAGAAGGTGAGTTGTTAGACTCTGACACTCAAAGTGCATTGGTAAAATAAAGGAGGCCTTGATGGTTTCCCATTAATGGCTTACCCAGAAGTATCTGTTGCACTCTGACCAGAGAGGTGACCTGTGGTGTTTGTTCCCCTTGTCAGGTGGACACTGTGAAGCGCCTGCTCATTAAGAAGCTGCCACCTGTCCTGGCCATCCAGCTGAAGCGCTTCGACTATGACTGGGAGAGGGAATGTGCCATCAAGTTCAACGACTACTTTGAGTTCCCCAGGGAACTAGACATGGAGCCGTACACGGTAGCTGGTGTGGCCAAGTTAGAGGGCGATGACGTCAATCCAGAGAACCAGGTTATCCAACAGAACGAACCCTCTGAACCCACACCTCCAGGCAGCTCCAAGTATCGTCTGGTGGGAGTGCTGGTTCACTCAGGCCAGGCCAGCGGTGGACACTACTATTCCTACATAATCCAGAGGAACGGGGGTGATGGCGAGAAGAACCGCTGGTATAAGTTTGACGATGGGGATGTGACTGAGTGCAAGATGGACGATGAGGAGGAGATGAAGAACCAGTGCTTTGGAGGGGAATACATGGGCGAGGTGTTTGATCATATGATGAAAAGAATGTCGTACCGCAGGCAGAAGCGCTGGTGGAATGCCTACATCCTATTCTATGAGCGTATGGACTCACTGGACAAGGACAGCGAGCTTGTCAAATACATCTCGGAGTTGACCATCTCCTCCACCAAGCCACATCAGGTCAAGATGCCTGGTGTCATTGAGTGCAGCGTCCGCAAGCAGAACGTCCAATTCATGCACAACCGAATGCAATACAGCCTGGAATATTTCCAGTTCATTAAGAAACTTCTGACCTGTAACAGTGTCTATTTAAACCCTCCTCCAGGTATGTATCATTTTTGTCTGTTTGCTGCTTTTTTTTTAATGCAAAACCAAATCAGTGAATCTTATGTGTTTATTGTATATTACAGAATAAATAAAAACTAAATTGCTGTAGTTGGCTACATAACCTTAACTCAAACATCCGGTGGGATGTTTTAGAAGTACCGTATGAACTCTGGAAACAAACTGCAACAAAAAAGATACAGGGGTTTGCTCTGGCAACAGATATTGCGCTGGTAAATGATGGTGGTGAATACGACTGCGTTTTTATTAGCTCAGTATTCCCATGCTGTGTAGCTGTTTTCATTTATCATTCCAGTGACAGGGACACTGTTTTATTTAATCACAAAAGGCCAATTAAAACTGAAAACCTCTTCTGGGATTGAGACCTTGCCAAGAGGGCAGCTAAAATAAGGTTGGATGTAAAATGATACAAAACTAGGCAACGGATAAAACGATACTAGGAAAAGTAAAATAAGCAACTAACTGACATAGCATTAACTAGACAAGTAGTTGGCGTGGGTGGTTATACTGAAGAGTTCAGTTGGAAGCTACAAAAGTCCTGCACAGACACGAGTTCAGTATCGATTTAAGGGAGTTGGTCACAGTTGCGAGACGTCACCGAGGCCCGCTTGAGGTGGGGCGGCCGCAGCTTGGTCCTACTCTGGAGCAGGTCCATCACCGGCTCAGCTCAACTCAGCACAGTTAAACTGCTAATGGAAAAGCAAATTGGTGCGGCTCAGCTTGACTCGCCACAAGTGCTAGTGGAAAAATGGCAATGGCTTCAGAGTCTCACATCACTCTTCCAGTTATGTCTCTGCATATCCAATAACAGAGAGCTGAAGTTATTGTCATGTCTCTTAGGCAATTCAAAGTTTTTTTTTCTTAAAGACAAAGCAGCTGCCATTATTATTGTATCACTAATCTCTGGCTTGCATTACACACATTTCAAAGTGATGGTTATACGCAGCATCCCTGTGGAAGGAACTGGTGTTCAGTAGTGTTGAGTAAGGGCTGCCGAGAAAGCACTCCCCCTTTAATACATTATTAATGGGGCCAGAGCCTTGTAATGTTCCACTGGAAAATAAATATTAGAGGGAAGTCATCAGCACAGAAGCACTTGATTGGGACAGAATGATTCAGATCGTGAAGAACTTTCCTTTCAGAGCAAAGTGATTTTTAAAAACAAATTTAATTTGTACGCTGTGTTTTTATACAATCCATCTACTGCTGCAATACAATGACCAAGAATGTTAGTTTTAATTTATTGATTTTAAATGTTACTGATTGACCTAACTCAGAGATCAGGGCACTGCTGTCTCTATCTTAGCTGACTGCTTGCCAGTTGCTGTGTTACCGTCTGCATTTTGTGCAACATCATTTTTTGGCATTCAGTATCTTTACCGTCACTATTTATAATGTTAGGTAATATGTATATAAAACAGGCCTGCTGTCTGTTATAACTAGGACACATTATTCATTGTGTTGACTCTGCACTGTTTGGATTTGAAATGGTGACGATGAGTTCAGAGATCCAACTGTCGGCTTCAACTTGAGGATCTATAGGAATTATATAGATCGTATAAAACAGATTAGTCGTACTGATTATTTATTTCTCCAGTGTGATTGAGTGCCTAATCAAAGGAAAATGTGTCATTGTCCTACTGGTGTACTTGTAGACTACAGTGTACATTTTTGTATGTTGTGGTGTATACTGTACTGGTCTGTGTGTGTAGCTACATAGTTTTCTTCAATACTGCAACATAAACTGACACCAATTGGAGCAAATTGGCTGAAGGATTTTCGCTGTGTTTTATTTATCATTGCTCCCTTCTATTAGGACAAGACCATCTTCTGCCAGAGGCAGAAGAGATTGCTATGATAAGTGCTCAGCTGGCTGCCAGGTTCCTCTTCAGCACAGGTTTTCACACCAAGAAAGTAGTACGGGGTCCTGCCAGTGACTGGTAAGCTGCCTCTGCCTCTGTGTGTGTATTCCTTTTTTTCTCTTCTCTTTTCTCTTTAAATATTCTGCTCATTTTTCCCTCCAGGTATGACGCCCTCTGCATCCTGCTGAGACACAGTAAGAATGTACGCTATTGGTTTGCACACAATGTTCTGTTTGCGTACCCCAACCGGTTCTCGGAGTACCTGCTCGAGTGCCCGAGCGCCGAGGTCCGTGGTGCATTTGCCAAGCTCATCGTCTTCATCGCTCACTTCTCCCTGCAAGACGGCCCCTGCCCCTCTCCCACCGCCTCGCCTGGACCCTCTGCTCAGGTTGGTGTCGGACTTAAGCGGAACCTTTTGGAAAATGGCTCTTAATAGGACTTGATGTGATGCAGTTTGAACTACTGATTTATTTGAAGATACTTGAGGTAGATTGTATCACAGGTTGTCACCAACAGTTTTCGTCTTGGGCTTCTTATTGATGTAACCCTGCTGTGGTTTGTTTGTTGTTTTCTATGTTTGTGTATTATCAGGGCTGTGATAACCTCAGTCTAAGTGACCACCTGTTGAGAGCTGTACTCAACCTGCTCAGAAGAGAGGTTTCTGAACACGGCCGTCACCTGCAGCAGTACTTCAACCTCTTTGTCATGTATGCCAATCTGGGTAAGGAGCACACAGCCATCACACTGCTGTCATGTACATCTGTTCTTTTGTGAATTCTACAAGCAAGGTTCATGGAAAATATAAATGATAATTAGCTGTGATGGAATGTAACTAAGTACATTTACTAAAGATCTGTACTAAATTACAGTTTTGAGTATATCCATTTTCTGCTACTTTATACTTCCACTGTACTACTTTTTGGTATTTCAGTACATTTCATGTCAGATACTTTCAGTTTTATGTCATTTTAATACGATATCTTTACTTTTTCTCAAGTATGACTTGCATACTTTTTTTTTTTTTTCAAAACCTACAATTAGTTTGGGACTGAAAATGGTACCTTCCTTCCTTCCCCCCTCACTACTCCTACCACACAGGTCTGGCAGAAAAGACACAGCTGTTGAAGCTGAATGTCCCCGCCACGTTCATGTTGGTTGCTCTGGACGAGGGTCCCGGCCCTCCCATTAAGTACCAGTACGCTGAGCTGGGCAAGCTCTACACAGTGGTCTCCCAGCTGGTCCGTTGCTGTGACGTCTCCTCACGCATGCAGTCCTCTATTAATGGTAAGGGTTTTGCTCTTACTCTTTATATGAATAGCTTGGGGATGGTTCAGGGTAGGGGGAGATGGAGCCCAATGACGATTTTCATCCTTGCTCAGGATCTAGTGACTGATAAAGCAGCCACTCCGAGCCTCTGTTGTGTAGGCAGAGCTTAGAGCTGAGGGCTTTCAGAGATGAACAATAAAGGCGCTGTGAAGAGAAAGTATATATTTCTCGAGAAACTACCAATATTTCAGTTAGAGTAACTTTAAACTTCTTCCTCTCCAGGTAACCCTCCTCTTCCTAACCCGTATGGTGACACCAACCTGACGGCCCCAGTGATGCCTGTGCAGCAGCTGGTGGCAGAGATTCTGTTTGTGAGGACGAGCTACGTGAAAAAGATCATCGAGGACTGCAGCAACTCTGAGGAGACAGTAAAGCTGCTTCGCTTCAGCTGCTGGGAGAACCCTCAGTTTTCTTCCACTGTGCTCAGTGAGCTGCTCTGGCAGGTAAATGTCTTATGAAAAGGAACAGGATATCTTTTATGTGTCCACTAGTGCCAGTCCAGATCATATATGTGTTGTGGGTCTGCAGGTGGCGTACTCCTACACCTATGAACTGAGGCCTTACCTGGACTTGCTGCTACAGATCCTGCTCATTGAGGACTCCTGGCAGACACACAGGTCAGGCTCATTGCTCAGGGTGGAAGTTATCAGAGCTGCGTGGTTTTGGATGTGATCACAGTTTAAATTTCCCCTTTCCCTGTTCGGTTGTATAGGATCCACAATGTGCTTAAGGGCATTCCAGATGACAGAGATGGGCTTTTTGACACAATCCAGCGCTCAAAGAACCACTACCAGAAACGAGCCTACCAGTGCATCAAGTGTATGGTGGCCCTGTTTAGCAACTGCTCTGTGGCTTATCAGATCCTACAGGTACGCTTGCATCATTTCACACTACATGTATATGCCATGAAATCAATTTGTGGTTTGGAAAATGCTGTGTAACTTTGGGGAGGACCAATTCTGAAACAAAAAAGAACTTTGATCCTAGATGCAGGTTGCATAACATGTGGACCCATAAATGCTGATGAGCTTTTTCTTCTGTGTGTGCAGAGTAATGGTGACCTGAAACGAAAGTGGACGTGGGCAGTGGAGTGGTTAGGGGATGAGCTGGAGAGGAGGCCCTACACAGGGAATCCCCAGTACACCTACAACAACTGGTCCCCTCCAGTTCAGAGCAACGAGACCTCCAATGGCTACTTCCTGGAGCGGTCACACAGTGCACGCATGACACTGGCCAAAGCCTGTGAACTCTGTCCTGAGGAGGTAATGCCATTGACTTTATACACTAC
>OMLP01024527.1:0-21696 GCA_900302685.1 Spondyliosoma cantharus | reverse complement strand
GGACAAGAGTTCTAAGAAAGAAAAACAAATTTACCCAGAGCCGACGATGCTGATGCGCTTGTCTACATGACGAAAAAGGTGTACATAGTATGTTAATGTTTTTGACTGTTCAGATCCCCCAGTAGCATAACTCTGTGTGGTTTGCTGTTGGGAGATGTTGCAGATATTATGAAAAACAAAAATGGATATTATAAATAAGAAAAATTCCCAAAAAAAACTGTAAGAAGACAACAACTCCTCTTTGTTTTATCACCCATGCTCAGCAGTAAAGTTTGTTCTACCATCGGACGGTTACTGGTCATTCAACTGTAGAAGGACGCATTGTTATTATCATAATTATATTATTATTCTTAAGCTCCTTGGCAACCTTATGACCGATGCCAAATCAACGCACGAGCTGTGGTTGGTTTTAGTGTGAGATATGGAATGGTTGGGTGGACTTGATGTTTGGTTGATGTGAAAAAGCAGTGATGCAACATTGTTCTGAAACTCATTGCCTTTCTTCTTTTTTTTTCTTTTCTTTTCTTTTTTTTTTTGTTTGTTCTGGTAATTAATTCAATCCTTTTTGAAGCTCTAGTTAATATGCTGTAACATTTAGCATGGCTTCTCACCAGAATAGTGTAGCCCAAGGGAAGACTTGTGATCATAACAACCTAAAGCTGTTCTTAATCCACATCTCCAGAGGGGTGTTGTTACCCTTTTAGGTTTATTTGTTTTTGTTTATTTTTCTACTCATCTACCCTATCTACAATGAGGGCGATATTTTGAACCAATGTATGAATAAGTGGCTTTTCAATTGCACATTATAATCCTCCAACTTCACATTTGGCAGTCCGTTTTGGTGGGATAGACAGCTTAGCTTTCATCTTTAGAAATTCTGAAAAATGAAACACATATGCAACAGAATTGCTGCACTGGGATATCTGGTGTATAATAGACTGTGTGGTTTGCTTCTGTCTCTTCAATAGAGCCTAGTTGTAGACAGACTTGTTGCCCATCGGCTTCCTTTCTGCCATGGAGCTGGTCAGGTTTGGCTTCTGGCTGTGGTTCGGCACCCCGAACCGGCAGTGAGACCCTCGCCCTCTCGCTCCATGGAGAACGGGTTCCACAGCAGGGTTGTACCGTAAGAATAGCGGCTGGTTAGTCATGTTGCAACTTGAGCTAACTTGTAATTCTGTAGGAGTAAAAGGTAAACATCAGTAAATACTGTATTTAATTGGTAACTTGAATGCATGTATTTTTTTGAATTTTTTTTTTTTCTTTTGTCTAAAACATACCAAATACTCCTGCAAATGAAAATATTCTGCCCATCGTATTATATTTAAATATTTTGCTCTTATTTTATAGAATTTATTTTGTTGTATTTCACTAAAAATAGAATTTGATTTAAGAGGAACATTTTTGTCCTTGTGTTATTTTTAAAGAAGATATTGACTGTACAGAGTTCTGCGCCCTGTTTTTTGCCGACTTTTGTTTTGGCCATGGTGTGACGTTGAATTCTGGAGCTACAGTCGCGATGTGGACTTTCACTTTGTGAGGTTTTTTTGTGCACAGAAATATAACAAAAAAAGCATTGCGCCCTTAGCAAATAAAGAACATGGAATCTTGCCTGTGTGTCATTTTTACTGGCGGACATAACCAATAAACATCTGCTGAGTGTCACTGACAGGATCATATTATATGAACACAACGCTATTCTTACAAAATGTCTTCATGTCTGCTGGGTTATTGCAACAGCTCACATTTGACTCTGAGTTGTGCTGCATTGTTTTGTGCCAAGGTGTGAGGTTGTGACTAGTATGGTTTGTTGATCCTGCATCAGTTATGACAGTGAGCAGATTGCCAGAGATACTTTGTCAACTATGGGAGATGGTCATGTGACACATTTGAGAGCCCTCTTAAAGGGGCACCCCACCAATTATACACACTGCCTTTCACAGGCAGAAACCTCGGAGCAGACCCACACTGAAGGTGGACCTCTGGCTTGACCAACCGTGTTGAGAGGGTGAGAGAGTCGGAGGGGGAGAGACATAGAGGCACAGGGACAACAATAACAGCTGCGATAATAGCAGCTCTGAACAAATACAATTGTACAATAAATCCGAGGGTTATAATGTTCAGTTTTACATACTGATTAAACTATACGGCCAAATTGGAAGATAACGTTTGTGCTGCTGTTTAACTGTTATTTAACCTAATTTATAGAAATGGGGTCAACAAACCCAAACATTTAAATATGAATGAATACACCTTTTTTTTTTTATTACAACTGTGGAGGGAGCATGTTGCAGGACTGACGTACTACACTGCAATAGCTTTAACTAGGTATACCCAATAAACTGGCAAGTGAATGTATAATGTCTTGTACCTGGGGAGCGACCTTGCAAGACACGTCATATAGAAGATGTACTTGTTCACCAGACAAGGAGAGTTTAAGAAAAATGCGACAGAGTTGCATGTTCGCTTAAGCTTAACACATTGCTACTACTTCTTTATATCAAGATATCTTGACCACACATACATTCAATCATCTCTCTAACTGGGGCCTCAAGAAAATGTTTTATATATTACTGTTAAACAATAGTTTTTACTGGATACTCTTTCACATAAAAACTCTTCCACATAAATACAGTCCATGAGGGGAAATTATTCATGTTTTTAACTGCTCACAGGTCACGACCACACAGGCTCCCAGAAATACGATTTTCACAGACCAAATAAACTCAGGAACAACATTGAATCATCTAGTCTATGAATAGATCCAGGATTGCATTTGAGGACTTTTAACATCCCAATTTTTTTTCTCTAATTGTCCTACTACTACTACTCTTTACTAAAAATCTCAAAGTTTACAGTGTCAGGATTCAACACATGGGGATATGTACTGTAGTTTATAGTGTACTGAATATACTGGAAACACATCTCAGGAAGACAAAACCATGACCAGACAGACCACGATGTTGAATCAACACCAGAAGATTCAGAAGGATCTCAGTAATGGAGTCTTAATGGAGATCAAACTTCTTGTAGGATCGTGATTATCTAATGGTTTGGTTTTAGTCATCACTTAAGTCATTAGTAGCCAATAGGCATGGTCTTTATTTTCAAGTACACTGAAATGTTAATAGCAATATCCAGACCATGAAACTGAACCAGATATATTGAATTCTAACATCTACATTAGTTCCTACCAAAGGTCTATTCATGCATTTTTCTGTTTGATTATTGTAGAAATACATGATACACCTGTCCCATATTTTACCTTTTGTGTTTGTGGACCAAGAAATAAAATCAACAGAACAGAATTCTTTCGGAACAGGTTTTATTATGAAGACAGTCAGATTTAGTTTTCCTTCTCCTGTACGGTCTTTGTTCCGCGCAGTCTGCCTGTACGACGGGCAGCAATAAGACCGACCTTGCGACCAGCAGGTGCGTCCCTCCTGATTGTTGAGGGTTTGCCAATATGCTGGTGGTTACCACCACCGAAGGGATGCTCAACGGGCTGTATGGAGAGAAGAGAGGAAAATCAGTCTGAGGAGGCTTGAATTTGTTTTATTCTCAGCCTACAACTTCCTGCTGTGTCTTTTCCTAATGAGCTGCTAGTGTTGTTAAAAGACCATGTCTAACCAGCTACACTGCCTTATTTTGAAAGTGCAGAGACTGTCAAACACAAGCTATACAGAACTTGTCTTCAGTACATCAGTGCCTTTCACAGTGAAAGCATGCCAATATTAACTTCTAGTGTAGCACCTGTAGAGACATTACAGTAGTAAGCACAATGTTTGGACTTCCTTAGCAAGACACATTTTCTAAAAACAGACACACCGAAGGGTTCAAATAAAACTTCAACTAGGACAACGTTCAATGTCCGTCTCTCAAAAATGCTGTGATAGAAGACCTGTCACTGAACCACCTCACACGTACAAAAATGCTCCGCTTCATAATGTACAATGTCTGAAAGACTAAGTTGTGCAAGTGAAAACAGTTACTCTAACTAATGAGAACTTTTTGGGCAACCAGGCAGAAGTGACAAGAAGTTGTTCAAGCTTTATCGTCACCTCCACCTCCTTGTAGAACAAAAACCTGAGTGCAACTCTCTCCTCCAAGTATGGAGCCTTTTTCAGCACATTTAACATATTATTCTTCCAATTCATTAAACGGTGAATTAAGGTGCTCATAAAACCTCTCGAGATTCTGAAGACACTTCATCTCTCACTCTGCTTTGACAGTTGAATTCTCTGCACACACTGAGTGCATATAATCAGCCCTACCTGATTTGCATTATACAAAACACAGTTGCAGAATGTCGACTTACGTTCATAGCCACACCACGGACACGTGGCCAGCAGTTCCTCTTGGCCTTGTACTTGTGGTAGGCACGACCAGCCTTCAGGATGGGCTTGTCAATACGTCCACCTCCAGCAACCACACCTGTAACACAGAGCAGAGCCCGTCAAACTGTGTACGGATGCAATCACACTCTTCAGCTCACAAATGCCAGATTAAGTGTATAACTACACAGCTCCTCACACTATGACATCAGTTACCAAAGTATGCCACAGTGGCAGTAAGGAAACATGAGCTCTAGCAGACATCAAGGGTCCTTACCAACAACAGCTCTGTTGGCAGAAGCGATGACTTTCTTGGAGCCTGAGGGGAGCTTGACTCTGGACTTCCTGGTCTCGGGGTTGTGGGAGATGACAGTGGCATAGTTTCCTGAAGCGCGGGCCAGCTTGCCTCTATCGCCGGGCTTTTCCTCCACGCAGCAGATGATGGTTCCCTCAGGCATTGTGCCGACAGGCAGGACATTGCCAATGTTCAGCTGAGCTGTGGGTTAAAACATAGTGAGCCATGGGCTTCATACCAGAATATCATACACCCATCAACACTGATAACCCCAAGATCACTAAATTCCAAGCACCTTAATCTAAGAATGTAATTAAACAACCTACTACAATAACATTCTGACATTACAAGATTTGGAGGCAGAATACATGCATACAAAAGGGTGCCAAAAGTATCTATACTTGTTTGATAAGTTTCAAACATCTGTATTTGGTAATATCAGAACTACTTAAAGCTATAAAAACAGATCTTCCAGTATTTTACCAAAGGCTGCAGCGATGTTAAAAATGTTGGAGTGTTCAGTGACTTTGTACCAGATCTGTCTGCAGATTAAGATTAGGGTAAGTAAGAAAGAAATATGATTGATCCCGCTGAGGAGTTTTGCATCCATTTTCCCATTGCATCAAGAGGTATTGAGAATTGTTTTACTTTCTAGCATCTCAAAAAGTTCAAAATGCGACTTAAAGTATGACAACCTTAGCACAAAGACATCAGAAAGATGCCAAACATTCCACAAATGCAGTAAAATGAGACCAAGATTCATCCAATCCAACGCAAAATGATTCAATCTTCCAAATCCTGGTTACTCCAAGTGAACTGAAACCACCACATTGGTATATTCCAGTTCAGAACCATCTTCCCTTTCAGACACAAATCTTAACCCAGACATCGTGAATGCAATCCCACAAGTTCAGACATAACCTTCTGTAACACCTGTCACATTTAAACCATCTCAAATCAGTTTGAGCAAAGACCAAACCAGTGTTTTGAACATGTGACGCCTGAAATGTCAGACTCTGTGTGGAAAGGACACAAAACTGTTCATGTACTTTAAGCTGCAACAACCCTATAACAAGGTCCACTTCCAGCCTCTTACCCTTCTTGCCACAGTAGATGAACTGTCCTGTGTGGATGCCCTCGGCAGCGATGAAGAGCTCGGTCCTCTTCTTGAAGCGGTATGGGTCACGGAAGGCCACTTTGGCTAAGGGAGCACCACGGCCAGGGTCGTGGATAATATCCTGAGGGGGCACACCACCAGAGGAGAAAGATGTCACACTGGGCGCTCATCAACCGGCACATGTTCTTGGGTCTGCTCCCATAAGACGCTGACAGCGACACCTCACTTACCTTTACAATCCCCTTGATGTAGCCATGGCGTTCAGCGAAGTCAATGTGACGGAGTTTAGCAGCACCTTTTCTGTGCTTGACGTGGGCTTTGAACACGGAGCCCGCACCTTTTCTCTGTCCCCTGATCACACGTCCCATCGTGTCCTGAAACAGAGCACAGTGAGCGTTATTTACCAGCCTGACATGTGAAGGCAAACTTTAGAGGCCTCTGACTGATGCTTCACTGATAAAGTCAGCGTACGTGTACCAACAGATTCCCCGTCTCGGGTAGGTGACTTAACCAGCCACGTTATAAATTAGCTACTTCGCAGTCTAGCGCGAGGACAGACACTCGCAACATTTCAGAAGTTGTTAACTTAGCTGCTGTTAGCCTAGCAAGCTAACCACCGTAACGTGCTGTATCTTCACATTGAGGGAAGAAGTTCACAGTGGTTTCAGTCACACCGAGACTTTTAGTCAACGTTGACAGCTGTGCTCAAACTTATCAATCTCTAGCTCCTATAACCGGCTCGTATCGAAGCCATTTCTGCTCCGTGTGTAGCGGCTGCCGGCCTGTAGCCGCTACACACCGCTATCACAGCGCCATGTCATCAATGAGCTAAACAGAACTAATAAAATGCTTAAAAACAGAGGTCTGTCGTGACAATACTCAGTAGTTCTTAATCTTAGACATTTGCTGCACATTTACAAATGTTGGTTTAACGCGGATGAACACACAAAATCATGATTTAAAGCGGATTTAAGGACGGGGATCAGATCAGTAGCTGTCCTACCTAAACTCCGTTGACGGAAAGAGGAAGTGGAAGGAAAAAGCGGAGGTTTTCTTCCGGAGAAATCACCGAGGGGCATGATGGGAAGTGTAGGCAGAAACAGTGGCGTGGGCGATGGTTCAACCTGTCCGCTTTACCCTCATGTAAACAAGCTAATTCGGCTCTCATAACATTGATTTCTTGACATCTTCACAGAAAATCCCTAATGTCTACATTTCGCTCCCGTTTTAGCCGACATTTAACGAGTGCAGGTTGACTATTATCAAGCTGCTCATAGCTCAACACATACAGCTTCAGCCCTGCCTCTCCTCACCCCCCCACACCTTTACAGGCCCTACATCCAGCTTAAGAAGGAGGTTTTTGTGTCGGATGGGTTGTGGAAATGTATTTTTATTACAAAAATGAGAAAATGATTGAATCCTTTTATAAATTATATGCAGTGAGGGAAAAAAATGCGTCTTCAAAATAAGTTAGAAAAATAAAAAACAAAAAAATAAAATAACATAAATAATAACAGGTAATGAATAAAAGGTGTTGCTTGTAATGAGTGAGAAACAAAAATATACAAATGGAACAAGTGAAAAAGGTCAAAAACAAGTCCCATTAATCTCACCGAAGGGTGTCGTAATAACTGAATGTTACGAGAGAAAATGTAAGAGTGACAAGAGTCAGTTTTTGCAGATTGAATACAAAATGGCATCATTACAGCCTTTAGTCTGCACTGGTTACTGGACAGTCTGAGGCACTGAGTGACTCTGTATTAAGTGACAGCCAATGTCACTTCAAGACAAATGGTACGTTGACTTTGATCCAGACACGAATATGGTCGTTTACTGACATCTAGTGGTAGTGAGACGCTACTGCAGGTATTTTTGGGTCTATTCTTCTGCAGGATTTAGTGCTGTTACACTTTCTCCCTGGCACAGGCAGTCAGTTCAACAGGTTTGTCTCAAAGCAGTAGGGAGGGCACCGTGTTGTGGTGGCTAAACAAAAGAGCCGAATGATGAGAAAATCCTGAGTGTCCTGTTTGTCCTGAAAGTTAGATGACAAGAACGAGCTAAAACAAGACGGCAGTAATGCTGAGGACACCTGACACTCAGTGACTTCTGAACACTTATGTAGGCTGTAAGTGCTGTTTAAAAACGTTCTGTTCATTTTGGTCTGCACTGATAAGAGGAAAGTCATTCACCCACCTGTTTTAAACCAGGTGACCAGCAGTGCTGCTTCCACCATACCCTAACAATATGTTTGTAAGGTCCCACAGCTTAATGACGATTGTAGCTTTTAAAAAGTTATGTGAAATGACTGTAACATACCTCTCACCTGTGGATAATGGTTTCTTGTAAACACAGACTGTGCTTCATATCATCATCAGAGCCAGTATATCTATTTTCAATCCTCATGATATTAATACTGACAGATTATCAGAGTTAGAGTCTGATGTTATCTTATTTAATCCTTCTGCCATTAAAAATGTATCCACCTGTTTGAGTCATTGTTTCAGTTTTGCATGGAAATGTGCCTGACTGCTGTAAAGGTCATAAATCTGACCATTTAATGCAACAGATTGAAATACCAGTTACGCTTGGCACTGATGACCTTCTTTATGTATTGATATTGTACCAATTTACATCAGAAAGACAGTAAATAAGCTAATGAGGCTAATGCTAACTACCTTTCGAAATGGCTTAACATACTTGTAACAGTGTTGATGTAAGAAAGGACACCGTGTGTGTGTGTGTGTGTGTGTGTGTGTGTGTGTGCGCGCGTTTCCTACTTTCTGTCTCATTGCCCTGGTTCTCGTGTGAACCATGTCTCCAGGAGGTGCTCCCTCTAGAGGGAGGCCTTGCTTAAGATTTCAAAAAGCATACTAAGAGTTTAAGTTCAAGCTGCAGCTCTCTTCCCTGATGTCACTGCAGTTGTTCTTTGAGCACATGTTCTTGTGGTTGGAATTGGCAGTGGCCTTGACTGTGGAACATGTTCAGCGTTATACCTGCTACACATCAGAATGTAAGCATTGAAGATGAGACAATACCAAGCAGGAGCCTCTGTGTCTTGGTCTGTTCCTACATAACACAATGCAGGCCTTGTCTGCAGTCGGCACAAACATGTTTTTTTATTTTCTCATTCTTCTCATTGCCGTAAAGATGAAAGTGTCAATCTCAGTGACACATTTAATCTGCACCTCTCACTTTAACATCATATTTTTTTCCTCCAGCAGTCAGTGTGACGACAGATTTGTTAAGGACGGTTTGAGATGATGTTCAGTGCTTCATCAGCTCTGATGTTTAAGGGGTTTGGCGCTGAGTTCTATGTGTTTCATCTCACCACAGAAGAAGAGAAGGTGTTGAGCAACAGATGGTTTCCCCCCTGAGACAGGAGCGTCCCGCTGGAGGAACAACACTGCTGTGATTAATGAGGGCGCACGCACGCACGCACGCACACACACACACACACACACACACACACAAAAGCACACTACATACACATATGCATAGGGCTGACACGGCAGGTGATAAATATGTGGTTCAGTTACAATGATGCTTCATTGTTTTGTACAGTCCCAGTGGTATATCATGCATAAATATTGCATTCACACACACACACACGCACACACACACACACACACACACACACACACACACACACACACACACAGTTTTGTTTTGTTCTGTTCCTTATTCTTTTCTTTCAAAAACACACCTCTGCAGGTTTGTATTCCTGTGGGCTGGGGTCAGCAGACATTTGTTTAATGACTCCATCTGACTCCTTAAAGCCTTTAAAAGTCGGCCATATGTTTGTTTAATAAATGTTATTAATCGTATTCTTTAGAGCTCACTTTCCTTCCCACAAAACACAAAAAAGTGCGGAGCAAAGATGTTTTGGTGCTTTTTGTATTTCATACACAAAGTCTGTTAACGTTATTTTCATAGCACAGTAAAAGCATTAAAAAGAAAGCAAAATGTTTTAGTGCAAGAAGCATTATAGAGTAGAAGTGTTCGATGGCTCATTATGAGTATTTAAGGTTGAAGGTGGTGAAAGTTGAAGCTGGTTCCATCTGCACAGTAATTCAATACTGCTTCTGTTCAGTTTAGTTGCTTAGTCAGCTTAATGTTTAGTTCGTTATAATCAGTGAGGAAAAAAATAATGTGCATCAATAAAGAAACATTATTCAGTGATTTCTTACTGCTTGACCTCAACCGAACAAGCGTGTAAGGCCATTTGTAGTCCTCCTCAAGTATTTTGTTTTTTGAAAATGAAGGGAGAGCAGCGGATGACAGCTTCTTTTTTTAATCTCATGATATGCTCAACTTTCTTACATGATCAGAAAAGAGAACAATTAGAGATGATCCATCAGCTTCCTTTGCCATCACGTCAAAACAACACACATGTTCTCGATGGCACTGTTTCCGAGCACAGCAGAGCTCCAGATCGGGCTGTTGTCGATTAGAGCAGGACTCCCAACGGCGCTGTCGATCATGACGGGATTCCTGATGTTGCTGTGGAGCGTAGCGGTGACTCTGCTGATGCTGATGCTTGTGTTGTCCAGCGTGCTTCTCTAGATGGGGCTGTTGATCATGGCGAGACTCCAAATACAGGCAGGTTGTATCCTTTCTGCTAACAGTCAGGAAACTTAAAAATGTGGCTTTCACGGTTGACTTGGGACGAGGAAACACAAACACAGCCGACAAAGAACTGTTCTGAACGTAAACAGGTTCCCTTTTGGATTCTTTTGAATTTTATTTTTTTTTTGATGAATCAGCGAACCACCAGCAGCAGAATCACACATGCAGCTTCTCATCCAGTTTATAGGCAGCAGACACATACTGGGACTGTGTGATGTGTTGCTGACATTACTGCCTGAACTGTATATCCTGTGACCTTTGACCTCTGATTGTATGCATTGTGTTCCAACAGAGATATTTTGAGCATCTTTTTCTAGTCAGTTTCACATATTCTTGTTCAGCTGGACCGTTTTCAGTGGCTGGGAGTTTTCTTACAAAAATGAATGTATAATTGTTCTATATTCCAACAGTAATCACTGTTACAGTGTTTGGTCAGTAACCAATCTCCTTCCACGGCTCACACATCTACAGGGAAAGACATTTTGCCGGCATCCCTTCCCACTTTACTCGATCAGGACAGAGAACTCCACAAAGAAGAGGTCCTGTCTGAGAAACACTTGAAGGTGAGCAAGAGGCGAAGAGAGGTGCCTTGAAAAAACAGAAAGGACTTGTGAAAGTGTGGTGATGAAACAGACAGGAAGTTAGCTGACCCGACAGCGACCCTTACAGTTCGGTCCCCTTCACCTTTATCCAGCTGAGAAACAAATAGAGACTTCCGATCAAGTCAGTTAGAATTAGTTTCAAACACTGTGATGAGCAGAGACGGGCCTCCGTTTTGAAATTAAAGCTCCTCTACTCAATATTTTTTTTATCTAAAAGAAACGAGCAATATGAACAGGGCCACTACAGATAATTATCATTTAACTCAGCAGTTCCCGTCAGCTGTACATGGCTTTAATTGTTTCAGGTCACTGTTACTGTTTTTATTCAGTCTCATTACTCTCCTAACAGCAATTAAAAAGCTCTAAAAACTAACTGTAGCCTTCTACTCAGCATCAAACAGCAGACAGACAAAGTTAGAGCTAGTTGGTGATAACAGAGGAGTGAAGCTTAAGAGCCTGATATTTTTCTCAGGGGTCGGTGGGGACCAAAAACAGAACTAAAAGGAGAATGAATATTGGTTCATCAAATGGAAACAAACTCCAATATGATGTTCTGCTCTGTGTCTGCTGGATGACAGATTTTTGTCAACCTGTTTGCCATATTAACGTTATGAAGTGGGCAGAATGGTCAAAAACTCTTCCTTGCAGGTTTTAATTCACCTGGAAACAATTAGTCTACTAAATCTGGGTCTTGAATCAACTATCAATTATATTCGAAGAAAAAACCTCCAACAGGCCTGCTGATCCTCAGTATTTGCTGCTCATCGACTGTATGTAACACTTAATCTCCTGAGCCTTCTGGGTAATGTCTGTTCCGCCCAGAGATGATGAAAAAATGATTTGTTTCCCCACAAAGAGGAACATGAACTGCGGAATCGTTTACAGCTTCAGACATCACAGAGGTAGGAGCGGCTGTGGGACTAGGTGGAGGCGACCTTTGGCCTCTGACCTCCCAGCAGTGTAATAACCTTTGAACTCTATGAGCAGGAAAATGCAGAGAGCTGCAGATGTGACAACAGAGCTCCATTCTGCTGTCCAACAACAGTGTGTGTTTGTGTGTGTCTGCATGTGTGCGTTTGTGTGTCTGTGTTAGCCTCCTCATCATTAATACAGTTAGCTTTGTCAGATCTGGGACAAAACAGAACAATAGAGCTGGAACTCTATCAACACACACAGACTGTTCTGTGTATTTTTCTGTTGGAGAAAAGAAAACACGGTTTCCTGTCCCAGTTCTCTCAGATTTAACCAGAAAATGTCCACCATTGATTTCACTCCTCCCATGCTGCTGCAGTTATCGCAGGAGCAGTGAGACACAGATGTAAGCAGATTTGAGATTGTGAAGGGACAGATTTCTGATTTATTTTGGCTTGTGCGTCTCACATGATATTGCACTACCACGTGGGGCTACTAAGCCACAATCCCACTTCACCGCTGTTCATTTGCCCGAGGCATAAGCAAACTAAGCGGTTGCTTGGGGCCCCCTGGCCACCAGAGGGCCCCCAATTGAGAAAAAATAAATCGATAATTTTTTTTTTTTTTACATATTAAATAATGGGGGGCCCCCCAAATCAAATTCTGCTTAAGGCCCCCAAAAGGCTTGGGCCGGCACTGGCTACACCTTCTGCTTAGTGCTTCCCAGTAGGCCTACATTTTAGCACGCCAACACACTAAAGTAAAATTTTAACAAACTTCATACCTGCTAAACATCAACGTTAGTTTTGTCATCGTGAACATTTTGGCAGGGTGGTGTTAGCATTTAGCCTCACACAACCTTTAGATTCTTGGGTGAAACCCTACCACTTTGCCCCACCCCTCTATTTTATGCGTTCATACCTAAGGGTAGGGTGTATATGTTTTTTGGGTTAAAGGCGTAGGATCAAGTGTTAGGACAAAGATTTTTCAGAGGCACACTCACCTCAAACCCAGGGTTATGAGAGCTCTCCCTGTCGATGTGTTATTGTCCTTTTCTTCATAACAAGCATAAAACAATTACTGCTAGTCTTTGCTTGTGCCTCTGCAGCTAACATTGCTAAACATTACATTTTTATTGCTGATTTGTGCATTTCGATGTGTTGTTGCAATGTTGCATTCCCCCCATTCCAAGACACAAATGGCGCCCAAAATGTAACTTAAGTTGCCTCACTTTGTATCGCCTCTCTCAAGATTGTCTCCATTAAAGGTTCCGTGTGGCGGTTTTGACCTCTGGTAGTGCTATGGAGCTGGGTTTCTCTTTAATGCTTGAAGATGCTTGCCCGGGTCCAGACAGCTGAATCCGTCCACTCCAAGAAATTAAACGATGATCCAAAGTGTGTCAGGGGACTAATGATCAGACAATCAGTGACATGGCCATGACTAAAACCACTGTTAAGCTGTGTTCTGGAGCCAGCAAGGATAATGATAATAATAATAACAACAATGGTGATCGCTTCAGACAAGACAGATGTTGCTTTTACATGAGGGATTGTCTGACGCAGGGTGGCACCTTAAAAATAATGTTATATTCAGGCAGAGGCATTAGTCTCTAGTGATTGGAAAAAAAGACAGACATGCCCAACAGTAGTACTAATTAAGGTAAACATAACTAATGTTTGCTAACAGGTCTTACTCGCATTAGATTTTGTGCTGACGGTCAGTTCAATGCAGGGCTGGAGGTGCCAGTGAGGTCAAGTTTTTTCAGCAATTGAGGGGTTTTAGCCATTTGCAGGGAATCCACACTTATATTTCATTGGCTGAATATCGATAGGCTTTAACAGCATTTAGAGACTTTGGTTGGGATTTAAAAATAATAGAAAATATAACTGAACAAACAGCAGCTATGGTAAAAGTCAGCGAAAGCCAGGTGAACTTTGCATTCTGTCTGTGTGCTGTATGTGTGTGTGTGTGTGTGTGTGTGTGTGCGTGTGTGTGTGTGTGTGTGTATTGCTGGACAATGATGACTACACACCCCCTCAGTCTCCCACGGTCACTATGAGAATTGTGGACAGGAAGGACGAATTTAAACTTTAATTAGACATGGTATTTATACACACACACACACACACACACACACACACACACACACACACACACATACACACACACTGTAGGTCCTGATTCATATTTCACAGTTGCCCTCAGTGTTTGTCCTTTCGTCTGTGTATTCTCTGAACTCTTCTGACTTTATCACTCAGCTGACTTGGTGGAACTACTTTTTCATCCAGTACATTCCTCAGCAGGCAGTGAAGAGGCCCGTCTGTCTGCAGGAGAGTCCACATTACACAAACTATTTATTTGACCTATTTTGTTATTATTTCTTTTATTTTCTTCACAATTTGGTTTTATGGTTCAAACTTACAGATTCCATCCTATGACTTCGATACAGCTGTCACTACGGTCCGGACCCAAAACAAGAGTCAGCGATGTAATGATCCTTCCATCTTTTTTAAGTTCCTTGGATGTCAGGTAGGTTTCTGTAAGGTTTTCTTCAGTCCACCTCCAACCAACATGGCTGCCAGCAACATCAGAGTCGGTTTAGCAGCAGTTTTCTCCGTCCACTATCTGCACATGCTTATCTTGTAGGTTTGTGAGTTGAGAGCCAGGCTTCCTCACAGTTAATGTAAAGGGCAATACATGATTCCGACGGAAACATAACATAAAATGAACACTGATAGATTCCTGGATTTATGTATTCGTGGAGAAAAACATATCAGGAAAGTGATGAGTCCGACTCCACAAGGTCTATGACAGTCCTGAAAGTGAACAAAAAGATTGTAACCCCAAAACAATGAACTGAATGATGCTATAAAGCTCTGTAGAACTGATGCTGATAATTCATCACTACATGACCCCCTTTGCAAACATCTGATCCACTGTTAATATTAAAATATCTATTATAACCCCTTAAATACATTTGTGTTTAATTAAATGGAATAAGTTAACTGACACAGAAAATGTAGTGACACGCAGTGCCCCATGTAGAAGTACTGGTCAGTTTCTGGGCAAATAGTGAAATTGTCAAGTGTGCGCTGTGTCCTGCTGCGTGTGATTGGCACTTAATGGGAAAGAGGTTGGGGCCCAGAACAACAACCAATTTTGTCTCGAATAAGCCGTCATGTTACGACAAGAGACGTTCTGTGCCTCCATCTTTTTCTAGGTCTCTTCGCCCCTGGTCAGAACAGCTGTTTTGCTCCAGAGGCATTGTGGGTCTGTGTTGCTGTGGAAATGCCTCCAGTTACGCCAGCTGTTCTGCTTCCTGATGTCAACATCGCCACTGGCAACCACGATGAAAACAACATCATCGTTTTACTCCTTACCATGGTATTTCATTAGCATGAAGACAGGATACTCAGTGTATCCCGGGTTTTTGTGTTTGCACTCAGTGTGTGTGTGTGTGTGTGTGTGTGTGTGTGTGTGTGATGCCTCAGTCAGCTGAAACCAAAATGTCTCATTGTGTTCTCCCTCCACTCGCTCGCTGCAACATTCACACACTCTGCCTCCAGAAGTTTTGCCCGAAAATAGAAACCAGCTGCAGTTTTCAGAGTTCCCATTCGATGGCGCTGAACTGACAGGAAGTGACCTTATTACGGCTCTCGTCTGGGATTGGACGTCGCTGCTGCGGCTCTCCTCTTACAGGATGTCCCATTCCTGCCATTCTGTCTCACTTCCTGTTTGTTTATTTTAACCAGGAAAATAAACAGCAGAATGGGAATATTGTAAAGTGGTTACGATGGAGATCGCACACACACACGCGCACACACACACGTGCGCGCGCACACACACACACACACACTGAGTGCAGCTGTCAGCTGGTTGAGAAGACTTCCTTGTTGTTTGGGAGAGAGATGAATGAACAGTAGAGACGTTGTCAAGACAGCATTCAACAAACATCACATTTAATGTTCGGCTGCTCGGCTCCAATCGGTGAGGTTTTAAACAGCACACTCTGCTGGGGGTGTAAACAAAAGCCAGCATATTATAAACCAAAATAAATATATACTGTGGTTCGACAGTGAGGAGTTTATAGAACGAAAAACAAACGATACTTTGATAGCTCGATGTGTGTACGTTTTCATCTTATTAACACAAGAGACTTGTTAAGTGTTGGTGATACATTATGAAGACACTGAAGCCTTTCTCTAGTTGACCACTGGCTAAACCATTCCCCTGAACAGTCTCTGTCCAGTCATTGTATAAAGAACTAAAGTGTACCATATCAAGGCTCAGCAGGTCTGTCAAGCTTTGGATTTCTCCACCTGTTGAAGGGTGTGCATAGAGCTGTAGAGAAAGAGCATTTTCTGTATTTTCTTGTAAGTATGGAGTGTGGGGTCAGTTTTTAACACTTCCACGACCAAAAACACAACAGCTGAAGAGCAGATTAAACTGTGTGTTTTTTTTTTTATCTGCTCTAGCTTAACATACAAACATGAACAAGTCTGGCTAACTAGTAAGTAGTAACATACAGTTGTAACTGAGTGTTACTTCCAAGACCAATAAGCATTTCATCAGCTAACCTTGTTATTAATCTATATAAGACCCAAGAAATAGTCCAGTATATCAACCCCCCCCACCACCCTCCAAAAAAAACAAAACACAGAATTGCGTTTCTTACATGTTTGTGTTCAGAAATTTTCATTGTCATTTAATCAATCAATCACTTGTATTGTCTATAAGATGTCTGAGAATGGTTGTCCAAGATGATGTCCTCATATGCCTTGTTTTGTCCAAAGCTCATAGATATTCAGTTTACTGTCATAAAGGGGCAAATAACCCAGAAAAGTTTCACATTTAAGAAGCTGGAATCAAGGAATTTTTTTTACGTTTTTCTTAAAATCTTACTGAAACAGTTTATTCAGTTCAGTTGGAGATTCATTTAATAGTTGACTAATGGATGAATCGTCGCAGCTTTGGTTCAGATTAAACATGTCAGTGAGGTTTAGAGTTGCTTTTGGATAGTGGGTAGAGAGTTTTTTTTCCCCTTGTTTTGAGTCGTGTGAAGATAAGCTGCAGAGCATTTGGTTGTAGCTACATAAATGCTGTACTGACATGATATCAATCTTCTCACCCCCCACTTTCCGCAAGATAGAATACTGCTCAGAAGCGGAGGAGGGGGTTTCCTCAGTTACTTCTGCTTTAGAGAGAAAAGATGGAGAAACTGTTTTGGTTATGCAAGATGTGTGTGTGTGTGTGTGTGTGTGTGTGTGTGTGTGTGTATCAGGAAGTTATTTTTGTGTCTGACAGAGGTGAAGGACAAAACTTATTTTGACAGGACATTAGCATTCAGCCCTCTTATTTTGACATCCTTACGCAGGAGAGGCCTTGACAGAGGTGAACTTCCTATGACAACGGGAAGCGGGAGAGTATGGAAACCAAAGATGAGCCAACGCGGTCACCGGGGGCAACAGGTGCCAAATTCTCCCCAGCGAAGGCTGATCAGTGGAGTGCATCATCGTAGAAAAGCAGTAAGAGGAAGTTCGATGCAGCCACTATGGTTGCTGAGGTCTTAACAACCAAAACCGTCTGAGAGGAAGCTGCAGTCAGTGTGGTGACACTGACCTCTGACTGTTACAGAGTAATACTTTTTTTTTAAACCACAGACACATTCCTGAAACTTTCAAACTGAAAACACACAAAAACTTCAGATTATAAGTCTGAACTACTAATATATATCTGTCAGTAGTGTTTGACCACGTAAATTACATTTTTGTGTTCATACAATCCTCATTTGAATTTTGAACTAAGTGTCTGCAAAATGAATAAATATAAATATCTAATCCTGACAGATCATCAAGTCTCTGAATCTAAATGAAGATATCAGCTTAAATTTGAATTTCATTTACGTAACAAGGCAAGATGAGCATCGATTCCAAGAATACCCCTACATTCAAACAACACAGTAACATGGGTTGGTCTGAGCATGTTGTGTCATGTACGATATCATTTTTTTCATCTTTCATAGGGGCAATTGCAGGGTAAAGAGTAGAAATATAGATATATAGAACAGATATATATATGTAATATAGATTACCACAATGATACAAAGTAATCCACCAGGAATCATAACTTCCGGAGTATATGGCTGCCTTTACAGTCTAAAGTCATGCTAGGAGCATTCTTCTAAATGCTAACATGCTCACAATGACCAATGGCTTCGCAGTTATGTTTACCATGTTCCATTTTAGCCTTACTGCCATTTTTGGTTTGGCCTGTTAGCATGTTAAAATTTGCTAATCAGCAAAGTACTACAGCTGAGGCTGATGGGAATGTCATGAGTTTTGTAGGCATTGGTCATAAGTATTATATACGTATTGGAAAATATGGTGCTAGAAAATTCAGAGGATCACCAAAGCAATTACAGTTCATCCAGACGGAAAATTAATGTCTCAACTACATTTCATTACAGTCTGGTCAGTATATGTTGCTGTGCTTTGACAGACTGTCATCACCATCCTGAGGCAATTTGTGTGTGTGTGTGTGTGTGTGTGTGTGTGTGTGTGTGTGTCTCTCATATGACAGCCATGTTGCATCCGGGTCACCATGTGATTCTTGGACAAACAGTGGCAAAGGGTCATTTCACTGTTGAACTGCAGCAACAGTCCTCAGTCATGGGTTATAAGTCCTGGAGGTACGTAGGCCCCAGGACAGGAAGACATGTGCAGAATGACATCACATAGTCTACGCGTCAACTTTAAGACTGATTCTCTCTTTGATTTTGGCATCAACGCCACCAAAACAAAGTGACTGATGCTACTCTGTCAGTCAGTCAGTATGGTCCGGTCTGCTCCAGTCCGACCTGTTTCAGCCTCCATTCATTCGAAAGTAATTCAGTGTGAGATATTTAAGCTCTCAGATAAACCCATCTGTCAATTGTATTTTTCCAGCAGTACATTAGGATCATATTTACTACAAGAATGTGAGAACATTTTAAAAATGTGGTCTGTTGTACAATGGACATGTCATTAAAGGATAGATTCACATTTTGTAAAGTTATTCTTAAAGCAATACACACATGTCCATAGTGGACACTGTAATCAATCCTCCCCTTTATTGTGACTATGAATATATAGGGGTAACGCAGAGAGGGAATTTTGCTCCAAAAAGACAGTAACTTTGTAATATACTCACTACAATAACTCCTAACGACTACTATACTAATAACTACATGTCTCTCCTGGAGGTGGGCCAGTGACAGACAATGGGTGATGCACACTGCTGCCATTTAACACTTCAGGTTTAAACTCGCAAACTTTAAGTGGACAATTAATGAGATGATGGCTGTCCATGATGTTATATAGTATGAAAGTGACCAGTGGTTGATTAAAACACATTGTTACGATTAGGCTAATATTAAATGCATGTTTTTTGTTTTTTTTTAAACCATGACCACAATCTTTCCTTAACCTTAACAAAGTAGTCAATAGCCCTTTTCACACAGAGACTCTGCATTATCGCCGCAGCTCACCACTGACCCACCCTGCATCCTGGAAAGTGACAAAGTTTTTTGCTCTTAATTACATAATTACATAATCACCCTCAGTAAACAGCAGACCCTGTCTGGCTCTCACTGGAGGGCAGGGATGCTGTTTTCTGGGGCAAAGCTCACTGAAATCTCAGTCATCAGGGCTCACAGTCACGGTGAAGTTTCCAGAGACAGTAACTACAACAACACAATAGTAGAAGACATTAGTACAATAGTAGGAGACAAAGACATGGTTAGTTAAGGTTTAATGCTCTGAATCACGTCACATTATCACCACCATTCAGCTGTGGGGGCCGCCTACCTCTGCTGCCAGAGACAGATGCTGTTTTTCAGGCAGAAACGTGACGAAGAGTCATTAAGACAGACAGGATGGCGGAGGCTTTTCCACGTATGGCTGCAGTATTTTTTCCCTCACATAAGTTACTTCATTACTGTTGTTTGGTCCTGCAACTTTGCTTTGTGGATTGAAGTGTGGGACATTTCTCTTTTATTTGATGAGTGAAGGCTCTGTTAAGCTGTCAGACTGTGAACACCATCAGATCGAGTAACCCCTGATCCGGGCCTCAGGCTTTTCCATACACACGGACAGTGTCTCGCCTCTGCTGTGGCTCTGATACTATCCTCGGAAGTGGATCAGAGCCGCAGGGGAAAACTGTCCCCCCTCTCCACATCTGAAACTTTCACACAGGCGGCGATGCGGAGTATCAGCGCATGATTCCCGCACTGAAAAGGCAGTGTGAATGGAACTATTGTAACCCAAAGCATGCTCTCTCCCTAACCAAGTGGGCTTGGGTCTGTGTGCTTAAAGCTAACTGAACTTTCACCCCAGCCACGGCCAATGAGAAAATGAATTTTTTTCCCCAATAGTGATTTTTAAGTTATAGAAGACACTGACAAATGATTGTTGATTAATTAGATTAGAAAAAGCTTCTCTGGTCAATGTAGAGGGCACTTACAAATTATGTTGTTTTTTTTTATGTTCAATTTTAATCAGGCCAAAAGCCTGAACTGGTCCGTGGTGGAATGTGCCATTTCATTTAATATAAATGATGTCACTTCCTTTGAGTAGCCTGGTTTTCATGATGTACCACAGTTGTGTGCATCATAACACTGTGTCAAAGCATAACAAGACCTAAGATGGAGGAAAGACCTAAGATGACAATTGCAACATAAAGAGACACGTCAGGAGGAAGAGCTTCACCTCCAGCAGTGTCTGTAAATGAATCATCAACAGTCCGAAACCAGTCAGAGCGGTGGGAGATAACACAGCTGTTACCATGAGTGTGTGTGAGAGTGTGTGTTTTTCAGTTAAAGCCTCACTAAGACATCACACTGCAGTCTCTGTCTTGATGCTGACATCACCATTTTCCATCCCAAATAAGGGTCTAGGTTTAGAACCTTACCAATAAATCGATCTACCATTTTTTGTAGGCTGATATGGGCTGATGGATGTGTAAAAAGATGCTTGGCTTGATTTATAATCATTAAATTCCCAGCGACATTTACTGGCTCAGTCCACTGAACCGGGGAACTCCACAAAAACAGCTCTACTAAAACGTGCAGCTCCTGAAGGATCGCAGACTGAGAAAAAACAAACATTGATTGTTGAAGTGGGCTGGAACTCTCCGGTGTGCAGGACCAGCACTTTAACATTAACTCTTAGGCGTACTGTAACTTCCTAGTGGCCTCAAATGAACCTCACAGTGGTTCAACAGTTTCGATCGGCGCCTCTGCGGCCGCTGGTGCCACTGTTAACACTTTAGCAAGAAGTGTTGAGTTCTTTGCCTTAATTGACATCGCATGTGCTGTTATGTGACTATTGTGCATGTGCACATTGCGATGTTTGCTCTGAGGCCATTTTTCTGGAGGGCCCTTGTGCTTACAGTACTTACTGGTCAATATTTTAATATAGAATAGCCTACCTCATGTCGGCATGCGCCCCCAAAGTGGAGTATCCATTGGGCTCTCTTTAGGAGTGAATAAATGATGGTCCTAGTCACTGAAAAAAAGGTTAAAGTGTTTTTGATTGTTCTTTCACAGGTTTACACAGTATGTAATTAGTGCACCGTCTTGAAAGAACATACTGTGTAACGATGCTGACGGAGCACTTCTCTGTTTCTCCTTCATATCCTGTACACCGCTGTATGAGCCGTAATCTCCATCAAACTGTTTTATAATGTTTTAGTTCAAGTTCATTCATTAGTACCTAAATGGAGAGTGTCCCCCATCTGCCTGTCTTTCTCTCTGAGTCTGATCTCATGCTGACACAC
>OMLP01024520.1:13137-23970 GCA_900302685.1 Spondyliosoma cantharus | reverse complement strand
TCTGATGCATGTTATCAGGGATTGAAAATGCAGTTGCTCAGTTCTTTCTGAATGCACTACACTTGTGTGTTATTGTAATAAAGGTGTGTGTTTGTGTGTGTGTGTACACAGTCACTGAAGCGGATCAAGCGTTCAGACCGTCGAGGTGCAGAATCCGTGACGGAGGAGAAGTTCACAGTTCTGTTTGAATCACAGTTCAGCGTGGGAGGCAACGAGCTGGTCTTCCATGTCAAAGTAATCACACAGACATTTCAACTGTTATACTTGAATAATAGCCAAACCACACTGGGTATCTTGCTTGGTTATTAAATGGTCAGGTTTACTCCTTGGACATCTGCTACTGATCTCATCTCCACTTTAAATACCAACTCGAGTTTCATGGCTCTGTCTAAGACTTCTTTAGGCCTAACATTTTCAGCATTAAGCATTCAGCATTTTTAGCATTATTTCTTAAAGCTGCTGTAATAAAACGTCACCACACTTGCACAACTCCATCTTCCTTCAAGGCAGCTCTCTTTGCCTCTTTCATTTCTGCAAGTGTTTTTCAGTCCTTGGCTGTTTGGTAGTAAAAGCTGTCACAGGTAGCTTTCAATGTTCCACCTTTGCCAGTAAATAGGAGGATCCTGCTTTCTGAATGTTCACAAACAGACAGGAACACCTTTTATGGAGCTCTCTCTCCTGATTGGATAAAGTGAGCAGGGCTAACAGAAAATGTATTTTCTCTGATACTGCATGAATGGGGGGAGGAGAGACAAAGGGTACTGACCAAACACTCTTTAACGTGATTACTGTTGGAGAAAGAGCTATTTAACACTTATTTTAATAAGAGAGTCGTGCGTACATCAGCATTGATAATCGATTAATTTAAGAAAGATACTTTCATATACTCTTTAACCTGTGACCTTCCCTCTTGCTGTGTGTATTACCTGCAGACCTTATCGCTGCCTGTGGTTGTGATTGTCCACGGCAGTCAGGACAACAATGCCACGGCAACAGTCCTGTGGGACAACGCCTTTGCTGAACCGGTGAGATAACTCTTTTCCACAATAATCTTATATGCTGAATTCAGATATCTTGGCCACTCACCACCTGTATAGAGTATTACATAAAAGTCAAATACACACAATAATATAGTGTGTAAGGAGTAAATGTCCAAAACCCGGTGCCTAATACAATAACAATAGAAGTAAGACAAAATAAGTACTTTTTGTATAAATGTTAGGTGGCAACTATATTATAATATTTCCCTATAACCTCACACACCTTGTCAGCTTGTCAGGTATTGGACAGCATAATATGCTATAGTTGTTAAAGGTTAAATCTTGTCATATTCTGTTTTCTTATTATTAATAAATGTCATTTGCAGAATCAAATCAACAATGAGTGTATGTGCTCAGCTGATATATGTTATTCCTCTGTGCCATTGTTGTCCAAAAACTTCTAAAAACATAGTAATCAAGGCGCCCCAGTAGTCTCCTCCTTTCTTGTCATTATCTCTGGCTGTCATGATTACATAAGACACAACATCACCACTCGCCCGCCTAAGCATGTGGAATTTTGTGATTATGAACAAAAAGGCAGAACTCGACTGTGAGGTAGCATCCAGAAAATCTACAGCGCTCACACCCTAGAGCCATGTTGTAATTCATCTTCAAAAGGCAAATGTCCCAAACATGTTTTCATTTCATGACTGAATGATAATAATAATAATAATGCTAATAATAATAATTACATTAGCGAGATGAACTAGAAGTGTTACCAGTGTTGCCGGATTAGTATTGACCGACAAGACGGACTGACCAAGACACTGCAGAACTTAAGCAACCCAGCTCGGACTTGAAGAAAACAATCGTGTGCTTAGTCTGTTTCATCTCAGAAACCCTGTGCTGTTCAGTGTTATGGGCAGCAATGGCTTTTCCTGGTTCTAACAGAGCAGCAGAGGCTGCTGTCCCTGCTGGAGACAACTCAGCTCAGCACTCTGCCTCCCCCTCATGTTGTTCCTCGCAGACAGACAGGAGACTGTTGACTTAGCTTTCAAAATCATTTATTACTTAATGCAGTTCAGTTTGTATAATAAAAAGGCTGCAGACCATTCATGTTATTATGTTAGATACATTTTGTCCAGGAAAGAGAAGCTGTGAAATTATTGCTGGTGAGTAAGAGGGAATTGTAGATCTAGTTTTAGGCATTCTGTGAGGAAGGTTAGATGTAATATTTAATCCTGTGTAGATACTTTTTGGGTAAATTGTGTGAAACTGTTGAAACTGAGTGTTAACAGGCAGTTTCGCCCAAGTCAGCTGTGATCAATAGGCTTGATTGCAGGGCGGAGCCAAGCCCGCATGAGGTAAATCTAGCACATTGGGGCTAGTCACTACAGCACCAGCTGCAGCGTCAGGACAGCCGAACAAAGACTTAGGGAGTCTCTCTGCAGGAGTCTATTGAGGAAGTCAAAGTAACTCGCTGTCCACCTCCGATTGTAGCCATGAGTCCTACCTAATTCCAGTCAGGACATCAAACCGGAGAAGATTGCCACAGAGACACATTGCTCGAGGCTGTAACCCCGCCAATCTCTGCTATCCAACTTTCTCCACCAGTACTGAACTTGAGTACTAGGGGGGGCTTTGGAACTGCCAGTCTGCAGTCAAGAAGGCAGACACCATTTCAGCCTATGCCTCCCTGCAGACTCTCTACTTCCTGGCCCTTACCGAGACCTGGATCACCCCAGAAAACACTGCCACTCCAGCTGCCCTCTCATCGGCCTACTCCTTTTCACGCTCTCGGAGACAAACCTCCTCGTCTCCCCCATGTGGTCCTACCAGGTCCTTCCCCTGGACCACCAACCCAGATCTACTTTTGAATTTCACGCTGTCTTTGTCACACTTCCTTTCAAACTCAACATTGTGGTGATCTATCGCTCTCCCAGTCCTCTCCGTGACTTCTTTGATGCAATGGACGCCCTCCTAAGCTGTTCCACTGACAATTGCACACTGCTCGTTGTCCTGGGTGACTTCAAGGCTCAGTATTAGGACCGCTTCTGTTTTCACTATACACTAGATAACTAGGCTCTGCAATTACATTGCATGGATTCTCCTACCACTGTTATGCTGACGACACCATCCTCCTCCAACACCCACGTTGTGACGTGCATCTCGGAATGGTTGGCAGACATCTGAGCTTGGACAGCTGCGCATCACCTCAAACTCAACCTTATTAAAACTGAACTCCTCTTCATCCCGAGGAAAGACTGCCCTTGCATGGACCTGTCAGTCACTGTCATGGTATTGCCTTCGTTGATGGCAAAAAACCTGGGCGTAATCCTTGACAACGGACTGTCCTGCGCCCCCAACATCACTGCTGTGGCCCGATCCTGCAGATTTGCCCTCTACAACATCCGTAGGATCCGCTCTTTCCTCACAAACGACTCGATGCAACTCCTGGTCCAAGTGCTGGTCATCTCCCGCTTGGACTACTGCAAGAGGGAGTCCTCTTGGCTGGACTCCCAGCCTCTGTGACTAAACCGCTGCAGCGCGCCTCGTTTACAATCTTCCCAAATTCTCCCATGTGACCCCCCCTCCTCCATGACCTCCACTGGCTTCTTGTTGCGGCTCACTTCCGATTCAAGATGGTGGTGCTGGCCTTCAAGGCTGTCAACGAAACTGCACCTGTCTACCTTCAACCACTGGTCAGCGAGAGCACTTTGCTCTTCTACATCAGCTGGCCAGCTGGTAAATCCATCGCTGAGAGCAAACAAAGCCCAGCGAAGTCGCGACACTTCTCTGTTTTGGCACTTCAGCAGTGGAATGAACACCCAACCGATATCAGATCAGGGGACTCACTGTCCATCTTCCGCAACAGACTCAAGACTCATGTTCAGACTTCACCTCGACCCTGCATTGCATGACTTCCTAAATGTAAATGTAAATGGACCAGAGTGGCTTAAGTACGCTCAGGAAATGGTATTTCAGCATCAAAAGGTGCTACCAAATTACACATGCAATGCCAAACTACTTACAAAAACAAAATAGCTTATCATAACTCAACTTACAATAAATCAAATCAAATCAAATCAAATCAGGTATAAATGGCTACATGCAACTTCCTCTCAAATAGCTTCAGACAGTCTGGCTGCTCAGCCACTATATAAGCAGTGTCCATGCAGGCTGTCCCAATACACAGGTACCCTTGCCTTCCCTGGGTAAGTAACTTACAACATTGCTTAAATCCACATATTTCATCCTATAAACATCCTCTCGACTGCCACTCAGCCAACATTGTAATGTAATGCTGGCTGACAAACATTACAGTCTATCTTAGTCAGTGCTATTAATATTGTGTTAAAGGCCAACTCTGTGAGCAACCCATTTACCCACAGGGAATCTGTTCCAGCCCATTTAAGTTGACTTCACTGAGGCATCTTGTTAAAGTCCCTGTCTAATTGTTCATTAGCACTGATACTCTGAGCACCTGTCTCACTGCGACAGCTTCATTTAGCACACATGTCAGCATACATCATATGTATGTTGGGAAATCAGTACAATTACTTAGCAATACATTAGTGTTGGTAATGATTGGTCTGTCAATCTGATAAATAACTCTTGACAATGATTTAATGACTGCAATATATCTTCAGTTTGTGTTCAATAGGATTTTTGGCTGACCCTAAAGCCAGTACCAATCAATACATTTCATATATTTCACAGGATCACATATCACATGAGACCTGTGATGAATAAAAAAAACAAAAAAACAAAAAAATCTATAAAAAATGATCAACTACTGTGCATTAAAAGATATATTCTATGTGAAATGCAATGCTGCCTGGACAACATATATTCTCATATTACTGTTTTAATGTTATATTATCCCCTTCAAAAAAAAGATATTTTATATCCAGTTGATGCCAATTAAAATACTTCTTACTTTATTTGTCAGGCATTTTTCTGCAATAGCCATAGAGAGCAGCAATACATCACTTTCTTGTCGACAGAGGAAAACGCCCTCTATGGATGAAAACAAACGCTATGAAAGTGCCAACGCCAAACAGAAAACAGCCGGTAGCAAGATGCCTAAAAGCGGCTGTGTGGCATTTTTTCACGTCAAACAATAAAACATCCCAAAGGTTATGATTTGCATTACTTTCCCAACGATCACGATTCGGGCCGTCCACCGAGAGGATGAAAATGATAAAAACTGTGAGACCCAACCAGTCAGTTTGTGTCTGTCTGTCAAACACTTGACCACAACTTCATTAATGATGTTACTGAATAAATTACGTGTGCTGATTTTGCCTGTGGATTGAGGTGAATCAAAATCATTGCAAAGGCGTAGCTACCGTTTAATACCCTTGCCACTCGGCTGACCGCCAGCACCAGAGGGTATCTTAATGTTAATAATACACATAAACTGAGCTGACCTACCTTCTAATAATGAACCTTGTAACAGCAAGTAATGCTGGAAGTGGAGCTAAACCCGACCTGCAAAGCTCGTAGTAAAAAGTAGAGTAGAGACAGTTGTTCTACTTTGCCACAGTGATGGAATTCGTTTACAGTAATAATACATTGGATGAGTTACAAAACAGCATAATAAAGTGTATTCATTACATTTTTTCAAAATTGAGACTGGGACTGAAAAGATATTTAAAATTCACTTTCAAAAAAAAACTATGACATCGAATGTAGATTGTAAACAACATTGTTTGTCTGCCTGGCCATCAGATTTGGGCTCTCAACAGCTAAATAACAGTATATTAGTCTCATGTCATGCAGTTGTCAAATTTGCATTAACTGCCAGTCAAATAAGAGGGGTTGCGTTCACCTAAAATGGGCAAAGTACCAGTACCAGATTCAGTAAACAAGTGGAGTTTGCAATCCCTGCCTCGCACTGCCTTGCAAAAAATGAGGGATTCACAAGAGCATAACAATTGTGCTGTCATTACACCAGAGCTGTATTAAACAACATATCCTCATACCTAAACAACTGAATAGGTTTATGAACAATGACTCCCAAAATGACAACTGTTTAAGTGTATCAGCAACAGGCATACTGGACCTTTGTTGTATGGTTTCAGTTTAGTTTCCTCAAGAAAACCACTTGGTTAGGTTAAAGCGAAGTTCACGGTCCAGGACTTTAGCCCTGATCTTGCCGTTGCAGATGGTTTTCGGACCTCGCCTACAAAAGATCAGATCAGATCAGAGGCAGGGTGTCTTGCAGTCCTGTGAACGACGTTTGGTATGTGTGAAGTGTTGACCAGATCCCGGGGCTCAGGGACTGCTTGGCAGTGCGTCACTTAAGTCCGCTGGATATCCAGCAGGCTATCTGGCTGAGTCACAGACTGGCCAGACATACCTCTCCTCCTCTGCTGTCAGCTGCAGTAGTTCTGTGAACCCAGCCTCATCATGCATCCATGTGGGCACAGTAATTGCCTATAGTTTCCAGTGTTGGGGTAAACTGTTGCTCCGAGTATTCAGATTACTTTTTTGTTGTAATGAGTAACGTAACATGTTAGTTCTGCAATTCAAATATTCCGGTATTGAGTTAGTTTTTCATAAAAGTAATCCATTACTGGAAAAAAATGCTGCCATCCAGTACCTGTGGAGAGGCTTTTTAGCCTTGGAAGTCTTGTTTCCGACTGTCAGACAGACATTTGAAAAACTTCTCCTCTTGTGTTATAATCACTACTTTGGAGTAAAGTAAACTAGAGAGAACATTGGCCTGGTGAGTCTCTGTGTTTGAAAAGCCTAATTGCACTTATATAGTTTGTGCGTAGGAATGTGTTTTGAAAAAAAAAAAGAAAGCCTGTGCACTTTCGTGGTATTTGTGCTTTTATCATTTCTATGTTCTCATAGTTTACAGGTTCATTAGTTGCATTTCTAATCATCATATATCGGCTTTAAGAGCGCCTGTTGAATTGCTTTCATTGAATCAGCTGTGCCTAATACTGTATGCCTCTGCCCAATTTGCTGTCAGATTGCAAGCAGAATTAACAGCTGTAAATGTTGTACTGCATCTGTCATTTCTATTGTTAGGCTGCAGAGATGCCGACTGCAGGCCGTAGAGAAGGCTACAAAATGAGGGTAGAGTCCATACATTCAAAGGCATGTACAGTTGGCTACACGCCATCTGGTCAATATAACCCACACGCGCAACAAGTCGCAAAGGGGTTTTACTGTAATTATTGGTAAAGCTAAAGTACTCTGCCTAGTTGCTTTTCTCAGTGGAAAACGCAACGTAACAGTTTTCTTCGCTGAAAATTAGCACATAAACAACAACCACCTCTTGTATCGCTTGTGTTCAAGCCATTAGGAAAACATAATGGTTTGGGTTAAAATCACATTACTTGTAACTTCTGTTATGAAGTTCCTTCCTTGCATAAATGAATTGAGTTATGAGAGTCATGTGCCTTAACTATGTTAGTGAGTTAATATCTCATCAATGACTTTTGGTTTCACAGTGGAGATGAACAGTAGCTAACCCTATCATCTGTCTCCACCCTCCTTCCTATGCAAGCTTTGTTGTTCTTAATGCCACTAAACCTAAACATGGATCACAATAAGCTGCTTTCGTGGTCTGCTTATATTGTCATTTTTCTGAAGGGATTGAGTTTCAGCTGCTGCTTCACATTAAAACATTCAACAGGAAACACATGGGATCGTTCATTGAAATGTGTCTATAACACAAAACAGCAGTCGTTTTGGTCAATTTTGCTCAGTGGATCAGTTTGAAGCAGGGAGGAATGAAACAGTCAGGAGCAACCACAGTGAGCAGGTACATGAAGAGCTGCAGGCCGCAGGCTGCACACCTCCAAGATTGCAAGGCAATCAACTCCTTTTACTGTGTCCTGCTGGTGTGGGAAACTACCTGTGAGTATGTGCAGCATGAAATCAATTACTATTGACTGTCTTGATTAAAACAATGGAAGTTTGTCTGACTGCATTGGAAAACAATACACTGACTGTTCTTCTGACGTGTTCCCTACAAAGTAGCTGCTCAACAATGGTTCGCTGCTGTATTAAACTGGCCTTACTGTTCCTATAGGAACCACTGTGTTAATAAACCAAAGGAAAACTGTTGATCGATTTAACTTTTTATCTGTATGTTGCATGACAGGAGAGTCAGGTGATACACAGCATCTTTGATGACTTTGACTATTTGTAGTCCCTTTGTGCCACACAAGAACAGCTATTTTGTTTTGGTGGAGTGTTGAGGATGAGTTCAGGAGTCTCACAGTGAAGAATGAAGCTGCTCTGTAGTCTGGTGGTACGCAGCAGACACTTCTGTATCTTTTGTCAGATGGCAGCAGAGTGAATGGACTGTGGCTTGGGTATGTGTTTGTCTGTTAGTATCCTATGGGCTCTGTGCAGACTTCTCACTTCACTGCTGTTACTGATGTTTTGTGTTACCAGTGATGTTCCGGGTGGTTTTAATCAGCCGCTGTAGAGCCTACTTGTCGCGGTCAGTGCTTGAGCCATGTCAGTTTGAGATGTTTCCAGTCAAGATGTTTGCTAAAATTTGGAACGTGAATGTAACCTTCTTCAAGAAAGAGTCAAGAAGCAGAGCCTTTCTGTGGTAATTACCAGAAGGGGGCAATGTTTGAAGACCTTGACAGGTCTGTGATACTGATTCCCAGGAACCTAAAAGCATTCAGTCATTGTCAGAAGCCATCTACGACTATGTATGCCCAGATGCCTCCAGGTGTAGCTAAGCCTTTGAACCATTATGAATATTATATATTATTATGGTCCAATTGATCTGTTTAAGTTGATATGCAGATGTGACCAGCATACAGTGAGTCGCCTGTGAGTTTCAAGAAGTTCTCTTGGAGGCTACACAAACTGACCTTGGATCGGCTGCAAAAATAAATTAATGTATGGAGACAAAACTTGGAAGGAATTCTCCAATAAATCTAACATTCTACACTGAGATCGAGCAGAATTTAAAAGGAATACAGGCCGGTGTAGGTGGTAAGCAGCGAGTTATTAGCGACCTTGACTAGAGCAGACTCAGTGTTGAGGAGAGAACGAATAGCAAATCTTACAAAAATGTAACTGTTGTTCATAAAAAGAAAATCAATTGAGTGGAAACTATTTTTCTAAAACCTTAGATGAAAATGGCAGCTTCAACATGACTTTAAAATGACTTCAAACAGAGGAACCCAAAGAGGGCTTATGTAAGAGGAGGTAAACAGTGGTATGTTTTTAACTGGAGGCAAAATACTGCTTCTAAAAACCAGGTGGGAATGCAGTCTGAAGGCCAAGTGAAGATCTTTTTTTACTTTATCTTTAAATTTAACTTTTTTTTTTTGTTTTATAGCTATTAAAAAAGACTCCCAGTTACCAAACCCCAAAACAGCATGCAACAAAGTGAACCTTTTCTTCAGGTTCAAACCAGCACTGACCTAAATTAACCTATATCTGCTGACATCATTGTACATCCCGCTGCCTCACCATTGGGATCTCAATTTAACAGTCTGAAAATTGTCTTAAATTGGACTGCAGGTGGTTCCATTGTTAAAGGAACTGAAGGAACATTGTGAACTTGAGGGCAGTCTAATACTGGCAAGTTTGTACAATATTGTGTCCTCATGCAGCCTGTTACCTAAAGCCCTAAACCCCCAAAGTGTGAATTTCATGAGAAGTTACATCAGCTAGTGTTCTTGTTTTAAGCATGTCTCATTAGCAGTCTGTTCCCCACTTTTCCCCTCTGTTTCCCCCTCTGCTCACAATTACAGCTTTGGCTTTTAGTCACCCTCCCCTGTCTTTCCTCCCAACACTAATGATATTTCTGTACACTTGGATTAACTGAGGTAATGGCCCTCAGTGGTTGAAATTAAATTACAATCGCAAGTCCCTGGTGCAGTGCCCCAGAGAGGGACAATTTTCACTGAAGCTGCATGGGGATTCTGGCAAGTGAGAGTACAGTACGATCTAAAGAAAATTGTGACAGGGAACATTGCGAAGAGGGACTTGGAAAAAATGAGCGAATGCAGTTATGTCATACACTTATGATGTGTGAACTTTTCACTTATGCTTCAGAAACACAAAGTACTGGCTTACAAATGTGCTACAGTGTCATTGTCTGTTCAATTTGAGATTTAAAGAACGTTGAAAACTTTGAAAGATAGGCATATAGGATATTTGTTTGAAAAGTTGTGCTTGGAATTGGGATACAATTAACATCACATTTATAAGCAAATATTTTTGGTTTCCTTGTCTTTCTGAATGGGTCACAAAACTTTACACAGCTGCCCTCCTTCTGGTTTGTAGCTTATACCACCAAAGCATCTAGTAACTTCCATTTGTGTTTTGTTTGTGGGTGTTTAGCCTAATTTAATCATTTTCAGTATTAAACAGTAGCCTGATTAACCAATCATATTCAGTTGTCATCAACACTTCAAGTCACATGCAATTTATTAAACTTACACAACCAGAATTGACAGATATGTCATAAATAAATGGAGATGAAGTGTTGTTGAATTCTTGTTTCTGTACCTTGTGTTCAAAAAAGCTGTTGAGCCCTCCTTCCGTTAATTATTTCTTCTAATCCACAAACGCTGTGTTCAAAAATATGTTTAGAGTGCAATGGACTTTACATTAGGTCCATTTTCCTCCTATGTTTTTTTAGTAGAAAGCATCAGAGAGCCATATGGCTGCTGAATATGAGCATGCTCTTTGCAGGTTACGTGTATTTAACACTTGAAAGCACTCAGAGAATACATACTTCAGCCGAGGCTGCAATGTCCTCTGATTTTTTCTTTTTCTTCTTTCTTTTTTTTTTTTTTTTTATTATAGAAAACAGTGTTTCAATCTGCACCTGGATCCAAGTGTGCACTATGGG
>OMLP01024520.1:0-11982 GCA_900302685.1 Spondyliosoma cantharus | reverse complement strand
TTACTGGACAGGGATTGGTATCATTTCCCAGGAGGGAGAAACAGCAGAAGCATACAGGCAGGGTCAGAACTGATTGTGTCGGCTGTCTTTAGTTGTAAGCCAGTCTTGACAAAGAACAGCCTGCAATTTTGGAAGCAGTGATGACTGTGTGTTGGAGCTGACAATGACACATTTATTGCATGAAGGGTCCAATAAATTATCGGTTGCAATCTTTGTCAGAGTGTGCAATATCAACATCTGGAATGTCAGATTGTGCAATGAATGTGGTGAGTCATAGTGTTGTGGTGTAGATAGAAAAATGTATATTCAATGAGACTATATCAGAATTAAAATGCCCTTATTGTCATTGTAAACTTAGCATACAACCCGAATTGCAAATGCAACTCTGTTCGGTGCAACAACAAAATCACAGGATGTAGAATAAAAACAATAAAAAAAAACAATAAATAGCGTGAGAATATAAATATAAAAACAAAGTATACAAAGTGAGGAATCAATATTGCACATGAAGGCTATATAAGGCGCGAGTAGATAGTAGTACGTTTAAGTGATAGAGAAGAGTCTCAGTGTAATTTTGTGCTTGGTGTGAATATGGCCTTTGGAAAGAAACTGTCTCTGAATCTTGAGATGCGTGTTTTGGCCGACTTGCAGCGCCTGCCAGAGGGCAACAGTTCAAAAAGATGGTGACCCGGGTGTGCAGGGTCTCTGATAATGTTGTTGGCTCTGCTGAGGTAGTGTGAGGTGGCGATCTCCTCAAGGGAGATCAGTGGGCAGCCAGTGTTTTTTTCAGCTGATTTAACTACTCTCCTCAGGGCTTGTTTTGTCTACAGCGGAGCAGCCTGCATACCGTACTGAGATACAGTATGCGAGCATGCTCTCAATGGTCACCCAGTAGAAGGCCACAAGCAGCTTCCTTTTGGTTGCTCCTCCTGAGCACTCTCAGGAGATAATACACCAAATGAGAGAGCAAGGAGCAGCAGCACCTGTGTTTATAATAGATATGTAAAGTGTTTTAGAGCAGCTATGAGCAGCTTCACAGCTTATGTCGTCCACGAGCTGCTTGTTTACAAAATGGAGCTTTGCAATATTTATTCTCCTTAGTTTTCGTTTTACATCCATCATTTTGGTATGTGTGCATGCACACGCTTATGGAATTTTGCTCTGGCCACTGTGTTCTGGGTCATTTCATTTCATGTTATGATTGGTTTGTTTGCAGTTGTGGGTTGTAGCAGATAGCGTAATGAGCCAGATAGTTTGCTGCACAGAGCCATCTGGGAAGGAGCTGCGCAAAACTGTTGGATGAACCATCTCTTTCTCACCATCTATCATGGGCCACCTTCAACTAATCAGAGCAACAGTAAGAGAGCACTACCACCAGAGGAGCCAGTTGGTAAATGAAACTCTATGAACTCCCTTACCAAAAGTTAGTCAAGAGAAGAGAGAAAACATCTTGTCCATAGACCAAACCTAAAGTCACATTCTTTGCCCAGTTCTGATATAACTGATGCTGTAGCAGCTATCCTCCTTTGTCACTGGTGCGCCAAACCAGCACATAATGTACATGTAGGTGCAACCAAGAATACATTTTAACTAATTTCTTAATACATCTTTAAATGATTTTAAACGGGAGAAAGCCCAGATAGCAACATGTTTCTGGTGAACCACCCAAGTTCCATCATTCCATGTGGGTTGAATGAGGGTGCCCTGTACAGGAGGTGGGAGGTGTTTTTTTTCTTGATGTAAATCACATGCAGCAAGAAATTTGGATAATCTTAATTGTTCGAAATGTAAATCTCAGGTGCATTGATGCAAGCAATGAAAATGTTTGGTTGCACCCCAGAGCTGAGTTGCTTCTATTGTCGGTTTTCACACCTAAACCACACCCGTATCTGCCTTCTCCAGCCACCAGTAGTTCCTCTAAAGATGCTGGGTGGTTCAACACCAGAGGCCTTGAAGCCCGGTAAAATGGATTAATCCAGCTGGACTGTAAATTAACGTAGCAACACTCACATTGTCAGAATTTTGCTCTCAAGTTTCTGATTCTGGCAGAATTTTTCCTGCAGGCTGTCGTGGTCAACAGAGCTCAAAACGGCTTTTGGTGGACACGTCTCACATTGAGGTCTGGGACTGATGACCAAAGATTTGTCCACATTTTGCTCACACATTGAAATCACACCGTGTAAAGAGGCAAAGCAAAAGGTTATCGAAGAGGTGCTGGTTTTATGTGGGAGTAGAATGAGACCAAATGAAGAAAATGGCTCGGAAGCTAATTGCGTGATAGATGCATACATTTACTCCTCAAATAATCCCTGACACTATAACTATAACTTGCTGACTTGTTCTTTGTTGCAGTAAGAGAGTGTGCAGTAGGGTATTTGCAGGGAACAGTAGCTTTCACACCCATTGAGTATGCGCACACACTTCTGTGTGCAGCAGTGAGTTTTAGTGCTGAGCTTCCTCAGCCCACTACTCTGCCTCACAGTGAGCCTGTCACCCATCTCTGTCTGATCAGAGGAAACTCGTAGGAGAGCATTCTCCAACTGGCGCTGTTAGATAGTGGGGATCTGACTACCAGTCCCTCACTCACTCCCTTATCCATTTTCTGATGCATGTAGCCCTCCCACGTCATCCAGCTCAAAGCCCGCTGCCAGCCCTCCCCACTGCCTATTACTACCTGGATGGAAGAGCTCCCAGCGGGCTTCCTCACCTGATAATATGTGTGCGACTAGCAGAGAGAGTTACAGGTAATAAGATAGTAATACGAGTTGGTGCTGCTGCTTATTTAAAACCCATTAAATAAAAGAAATTATGTTTGGTAAGAAAGTTAAAATAGTTCATTTAAGTCTCCTCAGTGTGTGCAGTTAATTAACAGACGCAGTCACACTTCTCCTTCTACATATGAGATAATAATTGCTTTAGTCATCATGACACTGTGTTCACTTACACTGTGTAATAATTTTGATATGGGCAAAACATAAAGTGTCAATGATATGAAATATGGTTTCTAATTTATCTAACATGGCACTGATTCATAAAATTATTTTTAACTGCGCAGTCTTTTCCTGAGACTTTTATTGGGCTGTTAATAGTCTGTAACATTAACATGGCATTTATAGCAAACCATTTGGAGCTTCATGACAAGCTTTAGGCCATTTAACACATTTAAACGCTGGAGAACTAATTGTGTTATAGCTCAGCTGGAAAAGAATAGATTGTACTGACAGAAACTCTCCTAGAATCTTCCAGAAACCAACCACCAGTGTTTCAGTCAGAGGAGCTGGACTTTATAATGGCAGGGATAGAGTGTAAGGTGGGGTTAAACAAGAAACATGTTTTAATAAATGGTCATTGTTCATATGATTAAATGTAGTCCAGGTCCAAGTGGGCCATTTTGTTACAACCATAGATTATTATTGCAACATACAACTACACAAAAAGAAAAAGAAAATAGCAGTATAGTATTATTCCAGAATGTGAGTTTCCCACCCTAAGCGTGACCTCAGAGGGAAATGGCCCCTATGTAAACATGGTCTATAGTACTACAAGTTGCTGTGAAAAGAAATGTTCAAATCCAACACACAGGGGCTTTAATTATTAAGATGAAGTACTATGCTCTTACTCCTTCCTGAATTAAGAATTCAGCAGAGGGAAAACCCACCTAAACTGAGTCACCAATTATTCATACTGAAGTAGGCTAGAACACTGTGATCTATCGGTGGACAGAACCTTGGTTTAACAATGGCTTTCTGTCAGTGAAGACAAAGAGCTTTCTATCTAATCACAAGTCGATCAAAGTTCCAAAAAGTGTTACAGTGAACAGTGGACCTTGGAATATATAAAGATTCTTTCTAAGGGTCAAGCCACAAATAAGTCTTTTTATGAAAAATTAACTGACACTTGTGAATGAGTAATTGCTTGTTTTATCAGGTGTATAGCTTACCCACCTACTGCAGAGTAACTGACTACCTGCAAAGAACCTGACTGTAAAAATATGAGTAAAACAATTCTAGATGTTAATTCTAAACCCCTACCCCAAGTTCAGAATAATATGAAATAAACTCCTTTCAGACATCTGCTGATTCACAACATCTTGGCAGCAACAATGGTTTGGAAATGCTTTCATTCGACCTAATGTACATCCCGGGGCTTGCCAAACAGAAAGCTGCCATGTCCTTGAAAGTTGCTGCTCCAGTTTAAGACATAATCTTGTTGCCATGGTGCTGAGGAAGAAAACTGCTCAGTAAACGGGCGGAGATAAAGCAAAAAAAACAGCTCTGACTAATATTAATTTATTTATTTTGACACATTTGACAACATTTCATGTTTGTTTTTTTCTGATCAGGTTTTTCATTATCAGGTGTGGAGGAACAGGTGTCAAACAAAGGTAGGATGAGTGGAGGAACAAAAGATTTCTGCACAATTTAGTAAGAACGTACGTTGGATTAAAGGTTTTGATCCACACCGCTGATCGCTTTGATCGTAGCTACCTTGGTTTCACTCCTCTGCTCTGGGCTGTTTTGATCCTGCCTCAACCAACCATCCCAAATTAGCTACTGGGGCGCACAGTAATCAGATGGGGCCACCTCACAGCTCTGTGCAGAACACTACAGGTACAGCAATATTAGACCATTTTTCTCACTGATTAAGCTGTGTTTGGCTGATTGGTTCTGCATGAGGGCACAAGAACTGCACATGCTGCTTTGTTAAAATCAGAGGGAAAAAAAAAGAAAAAAGTTTCTGTGTTAATTAGAGGTTGGCAGATCTCCAGAAAGAGCAGGGATTGTTTTGGAGCCTGGGGGGAATGGAGAGTGCAGCATCACACTGTGGCTGCAGCATCACTCCACTGAGCTGAGTGTCCGTGCAGAGACTTACTCGCTGCAATGCTGTAATTTAATATCAAACTGTAAAGATTCTGTCACAGAGTTAAATTACATGATGTGGGTGATGATGCTATCACAATCTAATGACAATTAATGTGTCAGCTAGACAGAACTTAACTTCTGTTATGGTAACAAGATGAGCGGGTGGAGGAATTAGGTAAACGTTGCTTCATTCATGCTGTACAACAGATGATTGACAGGTCTTCTCTTCGTTCTAACAGTCACAGCCACCTCGATTTCCCCCTCCCATTCGACTGTCTTTTGACTGCCAGCTAGCTGGGAGTCCCCCCCTCTCCTCCTGGGGGTTGTCTAGATTCCACTGTAGACGCACCAATTAATTCAATTGCAGGGTGTCACCATGAGACGGCGCTAATACAGCATAGATACCCTTTAAACCTAAACCATATTCTTCTACCCCAGTACATCTCAGTGGCAAATATTACACTTTTATCCCACTTCATTGATTTTAAAGATTTAGTTAGTTTAGTTAGCATTAGCACTACTGGTTACTTTACTTACTTTATTTATGTGTTATATCAATAATCTAAAGTTGTGGCTAGGTTATATTATTATAGTTTAAGCCACATAGCAGTGTAAACAGTTATTAAAATGTTCATCCTTTACCTGCTGCAGCCCTAAAGTTATCATCATTATTAAAGTTGTTGTGTTAAAGCACATAAAATCAGTTAATGAAGATATTCCTGTTCTGATTAGAATGTTGGTCTCTGAAGCACCCCGTTAGTAGAATACAGGACCCTCTGCAGAGGTTTGAGCCTGGCCTGTGGTCTCTTGCAGTATGCCATCACCCTTCCTCTCATCATCTCCCAAGACGCTCCAAGAGAAGCATTTAGCTCACCCACCGACTTGTGTTACGGTTTCATCAATGTTTAGTGCACTAAAACTAAATTGCAGGGACTTCCTGTTCACAAGCTTTTCTCTAATCTAGCTAAGTACCAGACAGAAAAAAATGTTCCTCATAGCATATTATGGAATGAAAAAGAAGTGTAGCAACAGATTCTTGCTTTATGTGTTATCAGCACAGCCAGGTTCATACGGTTTGATCAGAGTTTAAAATGCACGCAGCAGCTCTCGCTCTCCAGATCTGCCTGTGCTCTTTGTGTCTGTGGACGGACACTGACAAAATGCAGGACAAAATCCTCTAGTTGATTGAACAGCCCTGCAACGGCCAGATGAGCATGGGCGCCGGGGAGACCTGTTGGGATGTCCATTGAATAAGAACAAAGAACTGCAGTGTAATGCTAATGATGTGTTTGGCCTCTGTCAACTCCCAAGATATGCCGAGGATGTTTGTGAACACACTTTTATAAACTGATTGCATGTTTTTTTTTTTTTTTTTTTTTTATCATCCACCACTGTGTGAGGAATTTCAGAAAAAAAATATCAGAAAAATTATACAGTGCAATGACAATAATTTCTGCTGAAAATGTGTCACCTGAGTGTAATAGTTAATTTGTCCTGTAACCAAACACAGTGAGTGAAAAATCCAAACAAATACAAATATGATCACGGACCGAGCATTAAAGATTATCTACCATATCACGAGGTCAACAATAATATACTTCACATTTTAGATTTTCAACTATTGTGCATGGAAGTGAAAGTAATATGGCTGGGGAAATAATGATTTAATTAAAAACGAGACAAACTCTTATAGTATAAAAGCTGAGAAAGTTTTTTTTTGGTTTTTGTAGTTATGTAAATACAATTTCTCATGCTATTAGAATACCATTAGACCACGCTGTCAGGTGCGTGCAGAAATCCGAGAGCAAATTTTGTTTTGCCACAGTGAAAATATTGTTTTTGTGATTAACCACATATTGAAACAGAATATTTCAGTAGGTAAAAATTTGGATTTTGGTACTGATGACGATATTTTTTTCCACAGCTTTTGGAATTTTTAACAATATAAAGTTACTGCACATGAGGTCTCTAGATATTTAGTAGCCTAATAGCCAAGTAATATTATTCTGCAGCAGGCATTTTAGTTATAACAACCTCGAGCTAGCTAAGCATTTCTGTGTTTACATGGGCAGTATTCATTCAGTTGGGGAAATCTCAAGATCTCTGGAACATTCAAGGCTATAAGCATCACTTCACCAAAAATTGCTCTAATATACCATTTTGCGGAAATACGGAAAAAAATGGTTTTGTCTTGTGTGGGATTGCTTCTGACTCGTGTAATCCGAACATTTCTAATAATTGCAGAGCACTTAAAAAGTCCAAAAGTCAAAGTATTTAATAAGATTTAATAATTTCCATAATCCTCAACATGTTATTACCTTATGAAATATTCTGCTTGTTGGCCTTTCAAAAATAAAATTTTCACTGTGGCAAAAATGTTTTGCTCTTGGCTTTCTGCACTCATCTGACGGCGTGGTCTAGCAGTAATCTAACAGCAGGATAAGTTAGATTTATATAAGTACAATAACAAACAAGAAAATGGCTCTTACTCTTACTATAATAGTTTGTCCTGGTACCAATAAAGATAAAGTCAGCTGCTCAGACAAGCTGCACACACAGTTTTTTCCTTCCTGCTAAATAATTTATCCTATGGCCATATTATTTTCACTTTCATGCAGTACTGTTGAAAAACATAAAGCTGAAGCATAATATCGATTACCTCATGATGTGGTAGCCTAATTATCATTAAATATGCTCTGACACTCTCACACACGTCAAATATTGTATGCCTATGATACAGTAAGAATAGCTGATTTCAGCTGAAATAATGCTTCAGCTTCCATCATCACTGGTGGATAGATAACTGACTCTTCCAGGTTCGAGCACGGACCCATCATGCACTGGCCCAGTCACAGAGGAACATCAACTTTTAAGAGGCTTCATCTGTATCAACATGAAGTCCTTATCTCAAACTGTTCTTCATTTGAAATGTATACAAGTTTTCTAAATTGGAATAACTCCTTCGCAAGTGAAAGCAAGGTCACCATCTAATCACTGCCCATATTACTGAGATTGGACCAATGTGTATCTGGACTATACTAGTCAGAGAGAGTGGTGAATGAGCCCTATCTGAACTCATCAGGCTTCTTGTCTTTCTAAGCCTGATGCAGTTTTTTGTGAGGCAGCTCTCTTTGTCTCTTTCTTTTCTTCAAGTGTTTTTCTTCATATGGCCTGTTTGGTTGTATAAGCAGTTACCAGTAGCACTTGAATTGGTAGTTTCACTTGTCTGCCATTGCTGGTATATGTACCAGAACAGGGGGATTCTGCTCTTTGCGTGTTCCCTCGAACAGACAGGATTGCCTCTTTGTGGAATTCTATGTCCTGATTGGATGAAGTGGTCAGGGATACCAGAAACTTTGCTCATTTACCACATGCGCGGGGGGAGGGAGACATATGCGTCTATATAACATTGACAGCTATTTAATACTTAATCTAATATGAAAATAACATTTAGAGCAGATTTAATGTAAGCTGAGGCAGAGTTTGTTACCCTGTCACACAAATTGTTGTCATGATTCCTGTCTAAATGACTTTTTATAGGCGTTGTTTTAACCACATCTTACTATAAAGAAACCAGGAAACTCTGTCTGTCTGTCTGTATGAATGTTATTTACAATATCTCGAGAACCGCTTATACGATCAACTTCACACTTGGCAAGTTTGTTGCTGTTGACCCCAAAAATTGCTGTGTGAAATTTTGCACAGTTTGGTCGAGCGACTAGTTCATTATTAATAGATTTTGAACACACAGCGAACACTGCTCCGTGCAGCAAATGGGGATTGACTTCTGCTCTCTGGCTTCATGGCTCTGCAGACTGAAGACAGGCTCACAAGTGATCCCTCTCACGTGATCTCATGGAGAAGCAGACATGGTCTATACTTCATCAAGAACCGGAGGTGAGATTTCAGGCTGCTGTCAACAGTGTCATGGTAGCTAACATTAGCTTCTCAGGCTAATGCGTTTACTGTTGCTTGGCAGCACTACGAGCCGCTCTGGGATGCCTCTCTCATCGGTTGGCTAGCGATGTAATCATCGACATTTAACACATGTAAATGTCGAAAATGGTATAATTAGCGTAGGCCAGATGAGTATGTGAGCAGTGCAGGAGTCTTCCTTGTTATGAATGGGAAATAATGGCTGGTCTCTATCAAAAGCAACAGGGGGACAATATTTTCGCCTCTAGGGTGATGAATTAAGTGTTTTTTTTAAACAAAACAGAATTGGTCTGGTTGTAAAGACTAACCCCCAGATTCCACTAGGCTTGTTTCCACCATGACATGGCCACGATAAGGCGGCTGGATCCAATGCTCATGTTTCAACCAGCTGAACCACCCCGGCCGTATCAGCTGTATTCCAGAAGAGTTCCGCTCTGCTCTGCAGAGAATATGCTCCAAGTCAGAAGAGGACTGCAGCCACACCAAGCTGCAGTTCCAGACAGGAGTTCAGACAGCTGAATGGTCATTCTTCAAAATAAACAAAAACGATCACTATCAGTTGGATAATGCATTGGAAAAGTATGTTACAGTATGAACTGTAAGTTTTCTGTGTTCGTAAGTCAAAGAACATTTTGGAAAGAAAAAAATAAATAAAATGAAACTGCCATTTTCATGCCAGCAGGTAGCTGTAGTAATCTTGAGGGTAAATCCCAATGCAAAATCTTGCCTAGGGCCCAAAAACTCTGTCCAATCTCATTTGAGTCCTGCCCTGTCCTGCCATATTTTCAGCCACCCTAGCAGCATGGCTCCAAGGATGGCAATGTCGATATGTCTGTCTACTGCTTGGGTCTAGGCTGAAACATCTCAGCAAGTACTGAGTGAATGAAAGTACCTTCAAATGTTGTGTAGACACTTTAAAAAGGGTTGATTATCATAACTTTGGTGATCCCTCAACTTCTAGCCTAGCATCATCATCACCAAACTGTAAATGTGCCCAATATTTTAGTGAATGACCAAATGCCTGAAAAGCTAATGCAATTTATATCAGTGTCAGCTATAGTTATAGACGTATTAGAGACAGCATAATACAATTCAACTACAGCCTTCAAAGTTGTCAAAAAGTATACTCGAAACCTCTTAAGAATAGTTAAGCAGGTGGAATTTACTGTACTGTATTTAGCTGTTGTGTTAGACTGCATAAGCTTCAGCTAGGTGGACCTAATTAACTGGCATTGCACTTGTTCATTGTGACCCTTACACACCAAATATAGTTGTTAGCGGACAAAAGAAGTCCCAATTCCTGGGTTGTTTGGGTTTCTGGGTTATTTTTCAAAGAGTAACCCATGTTATGGGTTATAGGGTTGGCTTTCTCTCTCTCTCTCTCTCTTTTATTTGAACCATAATAATGTGTTTTTTCTTGGAGGGGTGTATTTTATGGAGTTATTATATTATCATGTCGACATAGTTTATAATATGAACAATCACACTTGTGTGTTGTGTACATTATGATAAAACAGTATCACCATTTGTAGGAGAAATAAAGTGACACAGCCTCTAAACATGGATATATTAACTAAGAAATAGAAGAAATAAGTTCATATATTACATCCTTGCCCCTATAACATACACATTAGTCTGCCAGAAATTCAGAAGAAGACCGCAGATCTGCTTCATGCCTTGACCCGTGTATTAAAATAAGCTGATGCTATCTTTTTTACTACCTTGCTGGACATGCTACAAGGCTGAGCTAAAATTCAAATATATTAAAATGACAACTGTGTAACTAATTTCTGGGTTATTTCAACCCAGAAAATTGGGTCAGGTATTTAACCCATAGGTTGGGTCAAACAGAATAACCCAATTTTCTGGGTTGAAATAACCCAGAAATTAGTTGTTCCCTTTTTAACCCAGGAGTTGGGTCAAAAATAACATTTTTAGTGTGCATGCTAGCTGCCCTGTGCGTCTTTTAGCCGCAGATCTGCTTCATGCCTTGACCCGTGTATTAAAATAAGCTGATGCTATCTTTTTTACTACCTTGCTGGACATGCTACAAGGCTGAGCTAAAATTCAAATATATTAAAATGACAGGTAAAAGCAAGCAAATCTCGGAAAATAATTTAATTAAATGCATCCAAATGAAAAGGGATATGTTGTGACATTTATTTAATGTGCAGATGTTTATTGTTTGAAATAACGCAGCCAACCAGATATTTTGCTTTGAAAGTGTTGTGTATTTATGAATTACACAAACAAAAAAAACATAGATTTTTATTATGAGAATTTACGGTCTAAGAAATTGAGCTGACATATGCATCTAGGAAACTAATGGGATTTTCAGCATCAAGAGCAGTTGATGAATTATTAGCAGGAAGTCCCTTTGTCAGAGTAATGCACATTCTCAGTCAAAATGACCAGAACAGTGCCATTGTAGTGTGAAGCAAATTAATCCAGACTCTGTAAGAACACATGACATATCTGCCTGTTCCTAAAACACAGAATTGCATGCATCCATAATCCTGTATTCTGCATGGTTTACTCTTCAAATACGACTATGTTATCAATTTATTGAGTTCTATCATTTGATTGGTAAGAACAGCTATCCACAGTGTATATTGCTACAATTAAGCCAATAAAACACAAACCTGTAAATTCCAGATGAGTCATAGTGCTGATGCAGGAGATAAAGTAATGCAATAAAGTTAGAGGAGCACTGTCTGAGATTGTGAAGCATTAGGATTTCCCTTCACTGGATGTAAAAAGTCAAGTCCAATTAATTTTGGTGAAACGGTAAATCAGCATCTGAGATTTCTGCCACCGCCCAAATAAAACTGACTTAAACAAGACTTTGTTTGTCATGCTCATGTCATTGAAAAAATATGTTTGAAAAATGTAACTGTAATGTGAGTACCCAGAAATAATATCCTTGCTACTCTTGGTAATCCATTGGGCATTCTGTTACAACTTTTAATTTAAACTTCATTTTAGAGATGAACATGGAACAATTGATTAACAACAGCAACTAGACACATATGCATGGTAGATGCTATATGGATTGTTATTACTGTTAAATAGGTGGATCACACTTGTTATAATTCAGATTCAAATATTTTGATAGTCATAATGTTCTGCTAAATTGAGGCATGTATATGTGACAATGACATCATGGAATTTTCATCTTCTGAAA
>OMLP01024517.1:525-18660 GCA_900302685.1 Spondyliosoma cantharus | reverse complement strand
CCCACACCCCAGGCTACCTCCTCTGCTTTGTACAAGGTCTCTTTTGTCATCATGTGGCCCATGAAAATCAGTGTACTGTTAATAGGTACAAAGTCCAGTAAGAGAAAGAACTTGGCATGACCAAAGTGATTAACAGTCATATGAATATTGGAAATCTAAATTGATGCCTCACAGTTCATCAGCTTACTTCATATTCCAACTCTATGGTACAGCTGACACTGTGCATGTTTTGTGCCATGCGATTGTTTATAAGTATTATAAAAGACATTCTTTGCGTTATTTTGCACCATGTAGAAATGAGACGGTACGAGTGTTTTGAGATGGAAACGTATTTGATAATTGATGCATGTCTTGTTAAAAAATAAAATGTCTGCTGTACATTGAACGTTGAGTCTTTGTCTCAAATAGCCATCATAACGCAAAATCAAGCTCGAGTGCTTCAGTTACAGACTCTGCAAAACAAAGTACTGTGGTCAGGGGGGAAAATCCTGCGGGGACATGACCTAGAATGAACTGTGAAGCAACCCCAGAGCAAGCAGCAGTGTGTGTGTGTGTGTGCCCTCTCAGACACTGAAGTCTTTGTCTGTCTCTCTCCATTTGTCTTAAAATATTGTGGTATTTTTGTATGACTTTACATAATTCTAAATGTTCAGATATATAACCGTGTGAGATCAACGTTTCCAGTTTGCAATCTTCGTATCAACAGAGCTCCAGTTGTCCTGACAGTGTCCTCACCAAGAGGAACTGAAAGTATGGATAGAAATGATTTACAAAAGTGCAGCAGTGGACACTGTTCCAGACGGTTAATGTAGCCTGTAACCAGTTTCCACAGTGGAAACACTTGCGTCAGACACCACACCTTTAACATTGGCCATCATCAGAGATGGAGGTGAGTAAGCTTACATGTATGTGCAGGAAGAGGAGACATCGACAGAGGATGGGTGGAACAGGAGAGCTTATTACGCATTATTCCCCAACATGCCAACTGCTCTTGTAAAATTAGGTCAGGCAGTACTCATCTCAAAGGAGACGTTCACCCAAAAATCCCCATCCCCATCTGATTCAGTTGTTTGGGAGAACGCTGTTTTGATATGAAGCTCTACAAACGTTTTGTGCACTGGGAAACTTCTCCTGACCGTGAGTGTATCATGATTGAATTTTCATTTTTGGATGAACTCATCCTTTATCAGGTATTTGTGGTAAATTGTATTAACAGTCTAATACATACAGGTTTTAGAATGCAGGACTTTTACCTTTTTTGGAGTGTTTCGATATTATTGAATAGTTATTTTTTACTGCAGTGAAGGATCTAAATACTTCTTCCACCTCTGGTAATATGACATAAAGTAAAACAATCCGTTTATGTTCACATTAAATTAACAAGTTACCGAATCACGAGTGCTGTTATTTAGTATGATGGCTCTTCGACCTTTGACTGAAAGACTGTGCAGTCTGTGGGAACGCACTCACGCGCCCTCAATGAGGTTTTTCCGAGTATTCCCTCCAAAAACCCTTTCTCTGTCTCGGCTCCAACTTCCTGCCTCACACCCACTCACTGTAAAAGGTCAGCTGAGCTCCTCTGGCATTCCTGCTGTGTGTGTGTGTGTGTGTGTGTGTGTGTGTGTGCGCACACAAACGGATGAAAACAGTGTTTGACCTGACAAGCACCAGGCCTGAATTATGGGGCTACTGCACTGTAGTGTGTGTGAGCCGTCTGCTCTAATCCGGCCTGGTAACTCTGCCACGCTCATTGCTGCAGACTGCAGTGAGTGGGTGGCTTGCATAAGAGCAATACACAGAGAGAAAGCAAAGGCATGGGTTAGATAAAGGTGGAGGTATAGTTTCCAAACACAGAGGGACATTTTTCAAAGTTCTGAGGTCCTCGTAAGGTTGGTAGAAAGTCGGTGAATGCGGGGTAGTTTTTTCGGCCGCACCAGGCTGCTGTTTTCAGTCCACAATCTCTATGTATGTATAAATATGTCAGTGTTGTGTTCACAGTTTGTTTCAGCTGCCCACAAGTGGCCCACATCTGTTTGCCCTGTGGAGTTTTCCTCCAACAAACAAAACGTACGTTTACATCACGTGTAAACCCACCGTGAAGTCATCCATTGATTTGTGGACTACCGTTCGGAGGCATCGAGTTTGGCACCATCATTTACGGAATTAACATAACTACAGTCTGATATCATAAACTCATTAGAAAACTGTTTCCAGAGGTAATAAGTGAGAAGTAGCATACTTTTCTCATAAGCTTACACACAATGAGACTACTGCTTGAAACCAGTGGAGTCGACCTCCGCTGGCTAAACTTGTCTAATGTTAAAAGTTACAATCTGAAGGTACACCTGTCAAATTCATACTCCAGACAAACAGGGGGGCGGCAAAGCAGAGGAGTAACTGCTGTAGCTTTAGCTACTGAAGCTAGTTAGCTCAGTTAGCTGTGGAGCTAGCAGTTCAGACTGGGAGCTCGGTGACCACAGGATTGCGAGTATTTACATTTTCTTTTTTTCCTTATTGTTTTTTTGCCACTCGACCAGGAAAAAAAACACAACAACTTTTGATTCAATACTTTTCATACATTGAACCTTTTATTAGCTAGGCTCATATTTAAAGTAGAAACCACACTACAAGTTTTTTTCCTCTTTACAAAACTTCTTATATACACTACAGTGCTGACAGTTAAAAATCACAGAAACAAAATAGAAAAAAACAAAAAAAACAAACCAAAAACCTTGAGATAAATAAACTCTGTGAAAACAACAGCAGCCCCTGAAGACTCGTTTTGTTTTCGACCATAATTCTGTCACATTTGTACAAAAAATATATAAGTTCCTGTCAGTTTTCTTTTTGTAACATCTGAAACCCAAAAGCATAAAAAGAGCTGCAGAGCGCCTTGCAACCGGCATCAAGTGCTTCATTATCACATCGCTCTCCCCAAAGTCATGAAGTGAAGAGTTCTGTCTCTGAAATGAAGTCCTGACGAGAGCTGAAGGCTTTTTGCGTTTCATTTTTTCTAAGATATTCCAGGCTGGACTGGAATCCTAAATCTCACCACAGATATTTGCTCTCATTTTCCAGTAAAAGTTTTAAAATGGGACTCCTAAAAAGCGCCCATAAAAAGGACAGAACTCTTCATCTACATGGCTCGGGACCATTTAGTAGTTCACAGTTAAAGACAGGCACTGGGGAAACGTTGTGGGCTACATTAGCAAGTGGGCTTGTACTCCAATATTGATATTAAAACAAAAGACATCAATTTTTTGTCAACATCAAAGCCCCACAACTGTGGGACGACTCTAAAATCAGATATCCACTGTTTTAGAGAAACATATACTCTTCATAGTTAATAATTTATTGTACTTTTAAAACACAAGAGCTCACTCCAGTCCCTGGTCGATAAATAAAACATTTAATAAAACATGATGCTCCACACTGTAGAGAAACTGGACTTCAGGTAAATAGATAAATAGTGCTTTGGGAATGAACTCTCGACAGTGTACCTTCTGTTTGTCTCGAAGCACAAAGAATAAGAAAAAAAAAACGTGTATCATTGAAGTGCTGAGGCCTGAATGATGAACGGAATAGAATTGGAAGAACCTGAAATTGTTAACAAGCTAACATAATCTGGGATTCATTAAGTATCTTCAACAGTATCGACTGTATCCATGTCACAAAGTGCTGTAATGAGTCACATCTGGGAAGTCTGTGCACCTGCATCTGTCTCATATTGCTCTGTCATTCTTATCCAGATGCTGTGAGACCCAACTCATGGCAAGCTCTTAATGTAGCTAAGCTAAGAATATTTCAAACCATTACCTAAAAGTCAACAAGGTAACTAAGATTTAGGATTTTCTTCTTTTAGTGAGACCAATATTTTTGCGGATGTGTCCTGAATGTGTTTTTTTCCTGAGACTCTGAAGGTCTGCATGTGTAGCAGCCTTGGCTGGGTCAAGTTCTTCCTTGGCTGACCAGCAAGTGCTCGGTTTCCAACATTAAGAGACCCCTGGTACACATCAACCAGACACTGAAACATCACAGCTGAATTACATTAAGAGCTCTGCCACAGGGGTTGAGGGCTACGGGTGCAAGATATTCGCAAAGCTTTAAAGGAGTAGGTCGACATTTGGGGAACATGTTGTTACCTTTCAGGTTAGCCTAGCTTAGCAAATACAAGAATTAGGGCTCATGTTTGTGCCTCCGCAGGGTCATGTAGTATATGACAGTGAAACCAATGAGCTTGTGTTGGACTACTGCTGTATGTCTATTAATGTCAAATTCGTTGTATGTATTAACATGCTTGGCCAATAAAGCTGATTCCAATAGAATGTGAAAAAGCTGCAAATTGCGAATAGTTTGCGAATTGCAAACATCTTCAGCAAGGGAGCACAGACAATCTATACAGTCTCCACAGTTTCAAGGCAAGATTAGAGTCAATAATTCAGTATCTGACCAAATGTGAAATATAGTCACAATCTGGCATTAAATAATGGCCAGAAAAGTGTTTTGTACGATGTCACAGTAAAGCTGAGCTTTGCTCTTTTGGATATAAAATTTCATCACTTCATAGGTTTATCCTATCCTATGTGAAGTGTTATCACACTGTAATTAGAGAATGAATTATTGAGTTGTTTTCAAACATTTGTTTTGTGAGATTACAGTGACATCAGTGTTTCCAGTCTTTCTGCTAAGCTAAGCAGCTGCTAGCTGGAGCTTTATATTTACTGTACAGAGATGAAAGTGACATCAATCTTCACGTCTACCTCTATGACAGACTGCAAATAAACCGCTTTTCCCAAAATGTCAAACTATTGCTTTAAATTGTGACTCTCTTTAATTTTACATTATAGTGTAGCTTATTAAACTGATTTATAATTGACATGGGGGTTTCCTTTTGTTTAGTGGCACTAATATTCTTCTTGGACGACAAAACACTGGAACTCGTTAGAAAAGTCACTTGTTAATTATATTTAAGCACTCCTCAGTAAATTAATTGGACATTAGCGGCTTTTTAAAAGCTTTGAAATCAGAATAAAAATACTGATACTTCTTGTCACCATATCAATAATGGGTAAAAACAATTCTATTTAAACTCAGCAGATTATTGCAGAGCATTATTGCTCAAAATACAATATAAGGGAAAGGTACTGCGATTTACTGTATTGATAAAGATGTATCGATACAATATAGCGGAGGAAATGTAGCGACATTACGTCAATACATCAGTGTACTGTGTAAAATCTGAATTTGACCCATCATTATTTCAGAAACAGTCTTGGGCACAAAGAATATGATAGAAAAAAAGCCACAAAATGGAAGCATTAGCTGCAAGTTTCACAAAAAGATCGTCATCAAGACCTTTTTTATATAAATACGTGACACAAAGTCTGAAGAAACCATTTTTTTTTCGTTCCTAACTGTGACGGCTCACAGATATTCTGATATTTGAGGGTTATGCTCACTTCAAACAACAGAACCAGCCAGCAGTTTCCTCAAACTACCAATAAATGCAATTAGTTCTCAATATTTTTGAACCCAAGCACAACCAGTACAATCTAAACCAGTCCGGTCAAGAGGTCTGGGGTAAATAAACTCTGCTTTATAAACTACTGTCTTCAAACACTCCCCCGTCATCCTCCTTATTTCACAACAACACAACCAAAATAAAACCTTGTACATGTACAGTCGTTTAAAAACAGCATCCTTATGTACAAAAACTACTATAAAATCTGCTCCTCTTCATGCTTCGGGGGAGGCGAGAGGCCAGAAGGGGAAGGCTGAGGGGGAGGAGGCGGTGGTAGAGAAGGAGGAGGGGGAGGTGGCGAGGAGGAAGGGGGAGGCGGTGGGTGAGGGAAAGGCGGCGCTGACGTTTGGTATGGCATCGGGTACGAGCTGGGCGGCGGCTGGGAGAGGTAAGACTGAGGAGGGAGGAAGGTGTGGTGAGAGGGGAAGTGGGGATGCTGAGGGGGGAAGATGTAGGGGTGATGGTGAGACAGGTGAGGAGGGAGAGACTGGGAGGTGCTGGGGGGAGGCTGGTAGTACGGCTGAGACTGCGTGGTGATGCTTGGTTGGTGCAGGTGAAGCGAATGGGGCGGCGGTTTCTGACTGAGGAAAGAGTTCATAGTTTGTGAAGGGAGAGAGGTAGTCGGGGGGAGAAGCGGAGGCCGGTGAGGGAGATGAGAGTGTGGCAGGAGAGGAGGGAAAGAGGGGGGAAGCATGTGAGGGAGGTGAGGAGGGGGGAGATGCTGGGGAGTGTATTGCTGTATGTAAATTCCTTGTCTCCCGGCGTCAGGTGGCGGATGTATCTGATTCGCAGACGTTCTGGAGTCTGCGCCGCGAGTCCATTTCTCTTGGAGCATCCACGGGTCTGGTGGCGTTCGAGCTACCATGTGTGTCCGCGTGTCGGCTTGTATGTCAACAGAAGACGACCCGTGTGGCGCCCGAACCTCCGTCTGCGCTGAAGGGACGCGAATAAAGTCTTTGTCCTTCTGTTTGTCTGACTTAGAGGAGGAAGGCAGCTGAGACGTCGAAGACACGGCTGGAGGAGGGATTGTGGAGGAAGACTCCACTGCGGGCTTGGGCCTCGTCAGGGAAGATATAGTGGAGGTTGGGCTAGAGGTAGAGGATGGAGTGGAGGCAGCTAAAGAGGAGCGTCGCGAAGGCGATAAAGACGAGGAAGACTTAGGAGCTGAAGAAGAAGAAGGGGAGGAAGAGGAGGAGGAGGAAGTTGTACTGGAAGACGTCATCCTGCTGTCCGAGCGATGGTGGTGGTGGTGGTGATGATGGTGCTTTGACGATTTGGGTTTTGTGTCCTGATGAGGAGGGCGAGGTGAAGAGGATTTATTCCTACAGGGAGGAGGGGCAGGAAGTTCTGCTTTCACCTTTGCAGGAGGTGAAACCTGCTGTTTGGGTTTCTCTCCGCCTTTAACCCTCTCCACCTCTTCCTCTTTGTCTCCAGCACTGCTCACGTTCAAGTCCGCTGAGTGCACAGGCCGAGAGGAGAGAGGTGGATGCTGCTCCTCCTTTTTATCAACCAACAACGTCCTGTTTCCTGCCTCCTCCTCCTCCTCCTCCTCCTCTTCTCCCTCTCCTTGATGGTACTGTTTTAAGCGGACGTGCCAGGCCAGGCTGCAGACGGACGACACGGTCTTGAACTGGTGGACCACGTTGCGGGGGATGAAGTAGATGTCGTCGTGACAGAGGCGGATGCGAGCGTAGCGGATGCCCTCCCGACGCAGCTGGTTTAGTTTGGCATCATCCACCCACTGCACGCACTGTGAAGACAGAGGAGGGGTGGAAATGAGGAGGTGCACTCTAAAATAAAACCTCCATCTTTTGAAATATATTTTGAAAACTAGAGGAAAACGTATTGCAACATGCAATTAATCTTAACTTTTTAAAACGTTTGGCTTAATGTAAAATGATACAATATGCAAAAATCATAATTTAGCCATACAAACACATTCTAGTATCATTTACTTTGCATTTATCTATTTATTGCTGACAACAATTTTGTAAAAGATAATGTGTGGAATATGAAGGAAATTCCTTTTGATCTGTTCCAGGGCAGGCAGAGCTGCTCTGTGGCCATTTCTGTTCACTAAAAGTCTATTTTAACTGAACAGAGAAGAGCTTCACAGCTTAAACAAATCACATCAAGATGATAAAAATAGTCAACAGTGAACCGTCTGGATTTGTGTCACTTCATTTCTACATTGTCTTTATTACCAGTGATCAACTGGGGTGAATGCCTTAAGCATTAATTTAGAGAAGAGTGCATACTAAATAATTGACAACATTTTGATCCATGTAGTACTTTACTTTGAAGAGGCTGAACCCACATCCACTGGACGTCTTGCTGTGTTAAAAAGCAGTATGCAGTATTATAACGACTGCTGGGATCAGCAGGGCAGTTGATCAACCAAGTTAATCGAGTGTTTCACGTTGAACTGATCTGTTTGTTGTGAGGAAGCTGTTTTCCCTGGTTGCTACCCACAGGTAACAGTGGAACAACTGGAATAACTGTGGAGACTCTAAAGAAAAAGAACCCCGCTGATGAAGGAGGCAAAGAGGGAGAGTAATAGAAACCAAGGTACAACAAAAGCATTCACTTGATTGAGTGCCCGTGTTGTGTCAAAATCTGTTCCCCCGTTGATTTGTGTTTCCCCTTACCAGTAGGACTTGAGTTGTTTCAAAGCTGGCATTCTTTCTGCAAGATCAGTAAGTAACAAACCTGCCTACTTATTAATACAATTGGGTGTTTTACTCTGGCTTTTCATAGCACTGAGATCGGGGTTTCTAGGTCAAAATGGGATTCTTGCGGTTGTTCACTGGTTTGGACAGTAGCCATGTTGCCAATGCTGTCTTTGTGACAGCTGTGAGTAAAGAATAATACCACAGAGAAACGGGGAAAGAGGTGGATCTGAAAAGTTATCCGTTTCTGCTTTATGTAAAATAAAGTAAACAATAAAACATGTATTCTGTGTGTAAAATATTCTAATGTCTAATTCTAATACTCTACAGTGACCTCGGATTTGGCAAGACCCAAGAAGCCTAACTTCACCCACGTAAACACACCTGACGTGCTGCTAATAAAGAAAAGACGTTACACCGATTTGTTGCTGACTAATGTCTAAGGGAATTTTAGTTCCGTCTTATAAGCATGAACGCAGTGCATGCTGGTATATCCAGGACTCTTATTGCCATGGCCGGTCATGTGGAAAAAAAGTGATTCCGGAGCCTCACAATCTGTAGTTTAATCTAAAAAGTATGTGGTGTTTGTGTTGTAACACACGCTGCACCCTTCAGTTGATTTGTGCTTGATAGAGGTCTCTGCGAGCAAACAGTAGTTGCCTGCTCCACCTTGCCATACACACATAATTTTATCTGGGCAGGCTTTTTTGTCTGAGCGAATGCACTGGGATTTAGATTGAAAGTCAGGAATGGTAATACTGAGCTATCGACTTCCCAATTGCAGTGGATGCTGCGTAGGTCTTTGCTCCAGACAAATTCTGCAACTTGCTGCAATTCTCCACCAGGAGGCAGCATCCAACACTAGATCTCATTAACTCTACACAAGTGTTAAATTAGGAATAACTCTAATTTGGGACATAATAAAGACAGATTTACTGAGGTGTGCATGTGCATGTGAGTAATATAAAACCTGAGACAGAGGAGGTTCGTGAAGGTCCAACTGCAGCCTCTGAACTACATGAGGGAAATCACCCGCATGGAAACACACGACATCTTTGGTTACACGAGGAGGATCCGAGCTGAAAGTGAGGGAGGACGGACAGAGTAAGAAGGATTGCATCTTATCTGATGGCGAGTGTGTGTCTAAACACTGAATATCACATGTTGCTGCACTGCCCACCTTTCTCCAGCCCGTACAGCTTTCAGCACCCCCACTGCCGCTGTGGTCTGACGTTCAAAGCCCTGACCGATGTGATCGGCGTGGGCCCGTGTCCGATCCTCGAACAGCATCTCTCTGGGCTCGCTGGTCCTGGGCAGCGACTGCAGTAGGTTCTTAACCTCGTTGGTGGAGCTACGACAGGACAGAAATGAATGATGAGACTTCAGAAAAACAGTATAGTGAAAGAGGAGACACACAAAATGTGTCCACTAAGACTTCTGCTCTGTCTCTGCTTGCCTGGAGTCTAAATAAAGAAGAAATAACAAAAGGTGAGTGGGCAGCTCACTTCTCAGCTTTGTTTGTTGCTCTGTTTCCTGTCTGCTGTGACAAAATAAAAGCACCACACAGGCTTTACCTGTTGGTATTGTTGTCATCTTGGCTAACTTTGATGTGATCCAGACACCCAAGTGCTACATGAGGAGCAGAGAGGATGTTCGAGAGGATGAAACCCTGCATTACAGTGGAGATAATTACACATTCTTCTTGTGTATTCAGGAAGTGGTTTCAGTTGGGCTGCAACTAGGCAGCAAAATTGACTTTTTTTTCCTGCCGGACAAATGGAAAGTCAATGTTCAAATTTCACCAGCCACTCGATAGACTGCTATTGTTTTTGTTTTGTGGCGGGTGAGTGAAGAAGATCTACCTGCCACATGCATATTTTACGAACATTTAGCGAGTAGCTGGGGCTAATTTTGATCCCTGGCTGCAACTACTGACTATAACTATGATTATTAATGGTCTGGTATTGATGGTTTTGGCCCAAGCAGACATATCAAATAACTGTTTCTGTCTGATTTACATCCCAAAACCAGGAGTCATACATACATTTTTATTTTATTTTATTTTTTAAACTAAGAAAATCAGGAAAGGGTTAAATCACACTTTTTTCCCAAATCGTTCAGCCCTACTTTAGACCTTTTTATTCCAATCCGCTGCAAATAATTTTGGGTTTCCATGTTTGCTGGTGGCAAAAATGACTTTCCTCACATGATGAATATGGCCTCTATTTAAATTCAAAACACAAAATACTGACAGCAGGAAAATAAGAATGAAAAATATAAAAATCAGTAATATCCTGATTTAAACATTTCTCTGCTTTGTGTAAAAGAAGCTAAATTGCATTTTAAATGATGAAATGTAAAACTGGAGTAAACAGATATGCACAAGTACACAAGTGGCTTATTTCTATGTTTTTTTACTCGTCAGCTTCTCAGTCTGTGTGCATGAAGCCGTGTTGCCAAACAATAGAAGCACTGCAGTCAGCTCACTACTGGATCAGTGACTCACACTGGAGCTGCAGTCGGATTCCAAAAAAGAGTATAAACACACAGATACAGAGTCTGTGAGAGATTCCTTTGAGAGCGTCTCACACACACACACACACTGGCAGCTCAACAGCGAGACTACCCGTGCTCAACACTTAATTGTGCATTCATTCATTCGGAGATAAGAGGAGAGAGGCAGGAGCTGGTGGAAGAGGAAGAAAGTAGCAGAGGAAAATAGTACAGGGGGAATTGAAAACACACACACGCAGACACACACACACAGACACACACACACACACACAGACACACACACACACACAGCTCAGCGTGTCTGAGCTGACTGCAGGCTGACAGTAATGAATGTAAAACCAGGAAAGCTGGTAAGTGAAACACTGAAAAGAAGAGAGTGTAGAGGGAGGAGTGCTGAACGTGCACATCTGTGATGTTTGAAGTCGACCATCTTCAACTACCCTCCATATGTGACGTCCTCCCATGTATGCCAGTATGCAGTGTGTGAGTGTGTGTGCTGCACCAAGTCGCCAGGACAGATTCCTGTGCATTTATGGGCAAATAAAGAGGGAGGGAGAAGAAGAGCGGAGATAAAGGAAGGACACAGGAGGAGAGGGGTGAGGTGGTAACAAAAAGGATAGTTAAGAGGAGAGAGAGAGAGAGAGCGAGAGAGAAACACGGTCTCTGACGACAAATACTGATAATGTTAAAGCTGCAGGTGATACATCATGTTTATGTTTCACACGTTGAGATAATGCATTTATGATAAGGGCAGTTGTTTTGATTGCAAGACGCCTAGTGGCAGACATTACATTCTCTGCATTTAAACATCCCCCTCTGGACATATACTCTGCTTTCTCCTTTATTCTGTCATAGGTTTTTCACAATAAGGTTGAACTATCTAATTTAAAGCTCACTGGAGTAGGTTCATGTTTACACATCAACAAGACTGGCATTTGTGCGACAACAAACTCAAGCCTGTAATGTTCCTTTCATCTTTAACTCAGTGAGCACAGGTTAATGTTCCCTCGTCAGTGGATGAATGTTAAGCAAAACCCATTTTAGACTGAAGGGGGATTCAAATATCTTATTTGGTCCGACCAACAATCCAAAACCCCAAATATATTTAATTGCAATTATTATAAATATAGTAAAGCAGAAGATCCTCCCATTGGAGAAGCTGCAGCCAAAGCTGCAACAATTAGTCAAAGCTGTTAAAGTCATTTTTAATTAGTCAATGGCAGAAAATGCAGAAAATGCAATGCATAAATATGGAGAATTTCTGCTTTCTCTCTATTTTTTTCACATCATATTAAACTGAATACAAAGTTCAAGTTCTTGTCAGTTGTCACTCTTATATGACACACTTGGCAGTCATGTGAGTGAAATATTGTTCTCCACAGCAACAACATTCAGCAGACAAAACCCACAGAAAGAAGGCCACTAAAAGAAACAACAAAATAAGAGTCTTTACACAAGAAGCTGTCGGTTGTACATACATCTAACCAGATAAACTGCCATGATTGTGCCCATCCCTGTCTTTCCAATCTTTTGGACTGACCAAACAAGACATTTAAAGAAATCACGTCAGACTTTGAGCAGCTGGGATGGACAATTTTTCACAATTTACTGACATTCTATGGACCAAATAATTAATCAATTCATTTAGAAAATATCTTGCAGATTAAGCGATAAATAATAAATAAAAAATAATCCTTAGTTGCAGCACTTGTTTGAACCAAAAATGCCTGTGGAGTTTTTGTTCAAAAAGTTACACAAATGATTAAATGCCTAAGAAAATAGCTCCTTATCAATTTCTGTTGGTTAATCCTTTCCACTGTACTTGAGACTGAGCAGACACACTCGGCTGTCATCCGTCATGCAATTTGTATCTAAACAGGAACAGCATGTTCTGCGTCGGACCGCTGTCCTGTTGGCGACTGCTGCAGGCTGATGTTGCTGCTGTTACTATGCAATTATTGTAAATCTCTGCAAGCATGGTGCTCTTTGACTAAAAGCTGAAATATTTTGGTTTATTTTCACCACTATAATCAGGCTGAATTCTCAGACTGACAGTCTCATTGCTGTCAGAAATGTGTTACAGCTTGACCTTTTCACTGAAACCACCAAGAACGAGAAGCTGGACTCAGCAAAGAGATGTTCCCTGTGCACGAGCACACTTCCTTCCCTTAACGTACGGTCAAACTGCAGACAAGGTCTCACTGCAAATAGGATCACGTCCGTCTCTCTTCTCTCTCACTGTTTTTATGTCTGTTTCTTTATACGCACAGACAGACATAAACAAAAACACTCACACTGCTGTGGCACATTTAATATATGTGCTTTCTTACAGTTCCTGAAATAACAGCACAGAAACGCCACAATAAATCAATTTAAAGCAGGAAAGAGAGGTCAGGAAACAGAAGAAGAGAAAAGTAGGAGGAAAGACAGGGCGGATATTACGAGGTGGCAGGAGAACAAGGACAGAGAACTGAGGCAGAAGTGGGGAGAGTGGAGGGAAGAAAAGGGATGAAGAGTTTGGGGGAGCAGAGGAATGAGAGATTGAGGCGAGATGTGGGAGCCAAAAGGGGGAAAGCATGAGAAAAGTAGATGTCACTCTTCATTTGTTAGGATCAAGTGATGGGATGAGACAGGAACACGAACGAAAGAGGAGAAGGGAACAGTTTAACCACCCTCTATCCTCCATCTATCCATCCATCTGTGTCTCTATAAAACAGATTCTCTCAGCCCCAGCTGTTACACGAGTGTTTCTGACAGCGCACACACACACACACACACACACACACACACACAAATGTTCACACAGTTTCATGAGAGCCATCGCCTTCAAAGACCACCTGCACCAGCTGATGCGTAACAAAACATACGTATTTACAGACTGATGTCTGCCGTAGACACTAATGATAAAGTGACAATTACTTTCTTTATTACTCACACTTTTATTCACAGAGGAACGTCTGGCTAAATCCAAATGTCCCCACTTTAAACTCCCTCACAAGCTTCTGTCATTGCACTAGTATGTGCCATTATCATGTTATCACAATTATTGGGGGGCAATATTCAGCATTTCTCCAATAATTGGTATCAGTTTGTTTTGTGTCAGATTGCTGATAGAATACATGCATTCTAAAATGCTCTACTTTGGTTCTGAAGCAGCATCCTGTCTCTCTCTGTAGACACCACTCTAGTGTCTTTAACAATGTCCCACCTACAACACCATCTGATTCGTTACATGTCACAAGTAATATCCTATCAACACTCAATAATCTGAATCTACAAAGTAGCTAGTAACTAAAGGGTATCGACCCTGAAATAACCTTTGACTGAATGAAATTTCCATGAATGAATTTTGAGGGAAAGAGAAAACAACAGTTGCAACTAATAATTACTTTCATTAAGCATTTGTAACTCCTTCTTCAGATCTTATAAACCAATGTTTGGAAGCCAAGAAAAGGTCATGTTTGCAATTATTTTTTTTAAATGTTATCTCTAGATCACAGTTTAATTTCTTGTAGGTTGATTATCCCGTTTTCTCGAGACAACAAATATAGTAAAAAACTTAACTCGTGATCATGTTTTATTATGTTTGACTATTGTTAGAGATGTTGTATAATGTGTTTCAAGGCGGATGCCCTTGTCTTCTTCTACTGCAAACCAAATCTAGCTATGGGTATATACAAATAAAGTAACCTGAACTTGTCATTTCAAAACACCTCTTTTCCCAATTAACAGTCCAACCCCCTGAATATACTCAGGTTATATTGGTATAAAACAGAGAAAATCAGCAAAACTGAGGACAATTCTTTAGTATTTTTCTTGAAAAATTACTTAATTTGATGAACAAAATTGTTGCAGGATATGTCTGCCGATCTAATAAAAGTTTCAGCTCCAAAATCAGACGTTAGATTTGAAAAATAAAAATTAACAAGGGGCTGAGAGAACTAACTGATGCAGGGGCGGAATGTGTGCGGTGTGTGTGTGCTTGGCCGGCTGCCATGTGAAGTAGCGTCTGATGTCGACTCCATTAACATAACGATGATCTCATCTGAGTGGTGAGCCACATACCACACACAAACACAGTTCTCACTCATAGGCTCCCCTCACTGATATCATGTGTGTGAGTGTGAGACAGAGCTTATGTGTAAGCAGCAATGACACTGTGACAGAGACAAACAGAGAGGGTGTAATTGCCTCATCCGGCACTGCTCGGCTACAACAAAGCGTCCTGCTGCTACCACGGCTGCTGCTTCAAATGGAAGTGTGTTTTGATGCTGTTTTTCCCCCATAATCGGCCCTCGTGGGCTGTACAGCTGGCTCGATGTGGTTCACACACAAATAGACACGCAGTACTGAGACTTGTAGTCCGTGCAAACAACATTCATGAGACAAAAATCCCTGCTAATTCTGTCTCATTGCAGTGCTCAAAGAAGATCCAAAATATTGGCTGATGTCATTCCTGTGTGTATTTATGTACTGTGCTGTTTGACTCACCGTTTCCTTTTGAAAGGGGACTTTGGTATATCAGCTACAGGTATCATCTGTTCTCCTGGTCTGACCCACATTATAGGACCGTCGTCGCTCTCTGTGGGATTCATCAGCCTCAGACTGGAGAACGTTCCCCATGGAAGAGTCCGCTGTAGCCAGACAGACAAAAGAGAGAGCTTTAGGGAAAATAATCAAAGCAGTGTGTTAGCACATCCCCTTTCACTTTTTCAGCCGTTAAACAATTCATCAAGTAGTTTATTTTTTCCAGAGATTCCCCCCCAAAAATGCTCATGCGTGAGAAATTGCCACCTCGTCGCATAACTTGTCACTGGCTGCTTCAGAGGGTGCAGAATCAGAGCCCTCGACAGATAGGAAGCGCCGGAGGACGTGCGTCTTTTCATATTCAGTGTACGACGGCACTCCTCCACGCTGGCATGCAGGAGATTTGAAGTGTCGACGCAGAATGGCAAACAGAAGAAATGCTCATCACTTGTGCATTTCAGGGGCAGCAGTAAACACTGCATTTGGTGGTCTGTTCCCGTGCAGACATTTTAAAAAGACAGCCTGTATGGATTGAAGCTGGAAGCTGCGACTAATCACTTTGACACACCTCTGAACAGCTTTTCTTCGCCAGCCACCACTGAGAATATTAGGTGTTTTTGTTTGTGTCTCGCAGTGTCTTTTCCATCCGTTCAGTTTGTGGCCTTTCCAAATAATCAGTGCATCAAAATGTTGGGTCACACCTACTTTATAGCTGCATTAGTGGATATTTAGAATAAATAGACTTTTTATGGAGGTCCAACCAAGCAAACTGTGACCAAAGTAACCAATGACTTCTTTCTATTTCAGTGAGAAGGTGTTGTGTGACAGCGTCTGAACACTTTCTATTCTAGACTAATCCTCCAACAGAGCGTGATGTTACTTTAACAATCAGAGAGGAAGCCCAGCTGAGTTGTTTAGATTCCTTGAGTAGAATATTGGAACACAATGAAGCTGAATGTTTTGAAGTAAGAGGAACCGTGTGTATAACTTTGTTGAAAGAACGAACACAGAAGCGGGAGGTGGTCAGTATGTCTTCCTCACAGCACTGAGGAGATGCAAAAACATTAATCTGCCTTGCACATGAGGGATAATGACATAATACATAAGGGGTAGAACAGATTTTAGATGGCAAAATTCAAGCACTTTCAAGGTACCTAAACCAATAATATTAAGAGTCTCAAAGCCTTTTCTGTATGAAGAAAATTATTAATATCAACAGCAACCAATGCATATTGTCACTTTGTTTATTTTAACCAGCTGTTCATATATGCTCTGACTGTATGTCATGATTATGTAATTCTTACTAATTTCAGGAGACAACAAACAAATATGACCACAGGACTGATCCATTTCTCATATCAAATGATTTTTGGTTTGCAAGAGTGCTTGTGAAGATGAAACGACAAATTATGTTAAAATTTAGAGCAGTTTTCAAGGAGCATATATGAAGTCAAGCATAGTCCTAACCTTGAAAACTCAGCAATTAAAATTTCAGACTTTTTGAGACTGTTTACCAATCCTGTAAATAAAATGCATTTGGGCACGTTTTTCTAAAAAATCAATTACACAGTTTTATCCCATTAGTATACCAAAGTATAAATAACTACCAAAGTATTGTATATAGCTCTCCATTGTTGTCCAAAAGCTATTAAAAACAAAACAATGACCCACAATGTTGACGTGGATGCTTTGTTTCTTCATTACCATGAACATGATTACTCAATTCGTTTTTTTAGGCAGCCTCACATGCACCGTCCTGCTGCCTTCAATACTCACTAGACCACAGAATGGGTGTAAATCCAGTGCTGAAAATAGCCCCAACCAAATTAACTATTTACTCCTGTTTGATAAAAAACTAGCGCTCAGGACATGGTCAGTAGAAACAAATGGACTTGTGGCTGATATATACAGACAAGAAATCAAAATGTTGATTTTGGACTTTTTACTGGATTTGTTGACAATAAACAAAAACACTTTCTTTAAAGTTCAAGTACAACAACTTAACTTAAAGGCTGAATGTACGTAAAGGGGGCATACATGAGCCTGAACATGTTCTAAATCGTTCCTTCTTCATTTACTGCCATTGTAGATGATCTTGTTCTTCCATGCAATGCAAAATCTGGTCTGAGCCTGTCTGAATACTGCTGTCACTTTCCCATTCACTATCCTATCCCATACACCCATTCTGTTGCTGATTAGCATTGCTGCCATTCATCCCGTCCACACTCACCTTCAGGAAGGGCGACTCCTCCAACATGCCGAGGAATTCTGGGAAATAATCCCCAACCTCCTCGTCCACAGCACCAACCAGACTGATCTGTCTCATGGCCCCGGCTCTGTATGTACCGTTACTGTACGTCTTCTTCACCTGCAGCAAAAACAGGTGGTACACAACGTTAGATAATCACATTAAGTAGATATTTTAACGCGACAGCAGCTGGGTGAGATCAGTTACTGTGCCCAGTTCTTAGCAAAAATATATCTTTATTCACATGAAAAGGGTGCAGGTGAATAAAATTACAATTATGATTTTTTTCTTTCAATAAAGATTGAATCATTTGTTGAAAAACAATTATTTGGGTGCATTTAATGTCACATGAATAATATGTATAATCCATAATACATGATATTTGTCTCTTTAAATTCAATTGATTGGTTGATTGGCTACTTCTTCCTTTTAATCCTTTACCATTTCTGTAAGGAGGACTTTTTTTAAATCTATACGACAACGTTAATGAGGGTTATCAATAATGACAGTAATAACAGTTTCTTCCAGGACACATGCAGTTGGATTTTCATACCATACAGACAACACACCTAATATTTTGTAATTAAAACTTTAATAAACACCTGTTTACATTACGCATTTAACATTTACAGACTCAACTAACAGGTTGAAGTGTA
>OMLP01024512.1:0-34175 GCA_900302685.1 Spondyliosoma cantharus | reverse complement strand
TTTTTGTTTATTTTTTTTTTAAAAAAAAAAATTGGGGGTTTTTTTTTTTTTTTTTTTTTTTTTCAAATTTCATGATCTTTAAATTATCATCTGTGCTTTACTTTCCCAACAGCTTAAGAAACATTTTGCAGAGAGATTTCAGTAATAGGTGGAAAGTACCTCACTTTTTGTTTTTGCAGTACACAAGACTTGTACTTCTACTTGCAAGCATTTAGTGATTGTATGAGGGTGATATTCTTGACTTGATGAAGCACTGAAGAGTGGCATAACCACATGCAGTAGAGGACGGTGTCTCATGCAGAGCTGTTGCACACCAATGAACGGTTCAACGTTTGGTTTTCCATTGAATCGAAGTCTGCTGGGAAATCACGCAGTGGGGATAAAGGGAAATACCAAGTCACCCAGTTTCGCTGGCTCACTTGATGATGTTTTTCACCGCAGATAAACGGCAAAGAGTCCCAAACTTTAAATCTGAACCCCCCTACAATCAGATACACCCGGTGGATTGATTAATGTCGCTTACATCCCGATTTATGACAAATAAAAGAACTGGAATGACGTCTTGCGTCTTTTGCCACGATGCTGTTATACTACAGTTTAACAGTTATACAAATTGTTGAGTGAAGGACTCAGATTATCTGTGACATTATCCCTTTTTGTTACAAAGGTTAAGAGGAGCTCTGACCGCACTGGTTGGTGCGTGCGATGTTTCACTGTGATGAACACATTTGAAACCACAGCACGTCAGGCAGTAAATCTGACTTTCTGTTGGCTGCAATTAAGTGCCGTCTGTACATCGGAAAATGTGCCATAGACTTCCTCTGTATCGTTAGATAATTAACATTTTTTCCTGTGTTCACTGTGACCAAATAACAGATTGAATGGCGTTGCGTTCAAGTGTTTTGTCTAAATTATAAAGCATGTTTTGAATTCGATTTTAAACATCAAACCACAGCAATAAATGCAATAAAAAAAAAAAATTCAATTTTTTTTTTTTGCAAGACGTGAATGCAGAATTTCTTCCTCTCCATGTAATGAACACCATGACAGTCAAACTGTCCCGTCAGTGTCCATCTGCAGTGAGGTGCATCTCTACTTGAGACAGTCCTGGACGTAGAGAGGCAGGCCGGGGTAGACGGCCGGTGGAGCCCGGTAGGAAGAACGCCAAGGCAGCAGGAAGTTATTGCACACTGCCGGGTGGTTCACATGGGGCACCAGCCAGTTTGGAGGTGGGTATGACAGGATGGAGGCATGATGGAGTGTGTCAGCTGTGGGCAGAAATGCGCGGGTGGAGGACGCATCGGTGGTTTGGGGGATGTCGTCGCTGCAGGACACCTGTCGCTGAGCCTCCACCTCGGCCTCAAAGACCTCTCGGGGGGAGCGGACACGGAGCCCGGGGAAGTGGAGGAGACTTTGCTGTGTGAGAGAACTTTGGGGATCAAATCCACCAACACCTCTGGTGTTAGCCTCAAATGGGCGGATCGCTCTTTCTTGCTGCCCCAGATAAGAAGCGGGGCTGCTCACGCTGCTGAGTCCAGCCTGGAGGAGGGCCGGGATGTGAGCCGGTCTAGATGATAATGACCAGGTAGAAGTTTCAGCGGAGGCAGCTTTGCTCTTGTCTGCGCTCAGTCTGCTGTGGTACTGCAGGCTGAGCACCTGCGCACGCAGCCGCGCGTTCTCGTCGCTCAGAGCCAGCAGCTGACCCTCCACCATCAGGTCGTTCAGCCTCCGCTTCTCCCTGGACCGCTTGGCTGCCTCGTTGTTCTTTTGCCGCTTGTCCCAGTAGGCGGCGTCCTTCTGGTCGGGCGGGATCATCTCCCTCTTGCGGCGCGCAACGGGAACGTGGCTGCTGCAGGCGCGAAAACGCAGGAGACGTCGAGCCAGCAGGGAGGACGGTGAGACCGGGAAGAGGAGGCCAGGATCAGGCTCTATGTAGGTACCGCTGTCCACTGAGGAGGAAGACTCGCACGGAGAAGGACGGTCGGGGCTCCTGGAGGTGGACATGGCTCAAGACTGGAGGGAGGCAATAGAGCAGCTTTTTATTGCATCTTAAAAAAAAAAAAAAAAAGAATCTGAACATGCTTTTAAAAGCGTCTCCCCGAGTCTCCCATGATATCCTAAGGTTCAGATTACTTCATTGTATTGTTGAAGGGGACTGCTAAATCGAACCAGACTTTACGTTAGATTACGTTACTTTGTGGCTACTTGTTTGTTAGTTATAGATTTAGACTCGGACCACATACACATAGCTCATGCATTGAAAGATTATGCTACCCAATATTATAGAATAGTTTAAAAGAAAGACAAAATACCGACCGGCTACAACTTCATTTTTTGCATATTAATGCGTTAGTAACAATTCTGTAAACCTTTTTTTTGAATGCAGGAGTTAAACATGTAGCGGAGTACTCTGAATACTTCACGAATACTTCATAAACAAATTAGTCATAGGGTTAACATGAAAGACGACAATGTGATGTGAAGATTTATTTAAAGACCTCAACCTCTGACAAAATGCAGGAAGTGAACGATGAGATTAGATTAGATCACATCAGATCAGATTAGATTTGATTAGATTATAGCACTAATGTCTTGTGTTATGAATGAAGTCAAAAAGGATGACGAGACACTGACCTGGATGAAAAGATGGCACCTGTGGGATGATTTGGAGGACGGGATCAACTTTAAGAGAGTGTGTTGTAAATCTGCAACACACACACAGCAGCGACTAACGTTTGACATGGCACTCAAATCATTTGTTTAATTATACGTCGGCTACACATTTGACGACGCAGCGTGTCCGCCCGGAGAGGGGCTGAGCCTACCTGTCAGTCACAATGAGCGGTGCTGAAGAGAGCAGAGCTGCTGGGCGGCGCTCGAGGTTCACGGTCTGCATGCAGCCAATCGGGTTGTGACCTCTTGCTGACTTTTTTTTTCTGTGGAAACTGATCAGGCGACTTCACTTGGGAGTGCGGAAGTCCAAGACAACAGTGTGGTCAACTTCAAATCGACAGGTGATACTGAAATGAGTCACTTTGGATCAACTGACCTACTTTTCTGATTCTTCCTGTTGCTGCACAGCGCCTGCAGAACATCACCAGTGCGCTGATGCAGATGTGTATCCACTAAACGTTATGTATATATAGCCACAGCAGACATAACACAGGAGTTTGCATTTGAATGTGAATGATATAGCTGAGTTAATTGTTGTCAAAACAGTACTCTTAATAGCTTGTAAAACAAAAAAAATAAAAAAAGACAAATCAGAAACAATTTTTGAAATAAATGTAAAAAATGAAAGAAATCACAGAGAATATACATTCACATTTGTAGAGATGTTTATTGGATAAGCTGGTTTCAAGATGAATTGACCCCATTGCACCAAAAAACATTGATGTGCATGCTCGACTGTACATTTTTTGTGTCTGTGACTCCTCCTCCCTGCAGCGATCTAGCACATATTACTGTAAATGTACCCGCAGTGAAATTTAAACAGGGTAATGAAAGTCTATGTCTACTTTTCAGTATAACCACGTGTCGCTATATCATGCTGCAACATTTTAAAGGGACCGTTCCTTCCAAAATCCAAAATACATATTTTTCCTCTTGACTGTGGGGTTATTTATCCATCTAGATTATTTTGGTGTGAGTTGCCCAGTTTTGGCTGTAGAGATGTCTGTCTTTTCTCAAATACAATGGAACTAGATGGCGCTCGGCTTGTGACGCTGCACTGGAAAACTCAAAAGCAACGTCTCTTTCCACCAGCCAACTGTGTCCCATGCAGAGAAGAAAGCGTGCAGAAAGTTATCAAGTACAACTCAGTCGAGGAAAATGTTAGTGTTAGACAAGGATACAAATTAGTGTTTACATCCCTCACAGTCATTCATAGAAAGCAAATAGTTCCTACATGAAACTGCTCACAACAAAGTCAGCGGATTATCCTGAGAAACCGCATCATGATTTCTGGAAAGAGACACTGCTGTGGTGTTTTTCCAGACGTATTTCTTTGGTTCTTTCAGCACCACAGTCCGAGTACTATCTGGGGTCATTACACAGGAGAGAAGGCAGACATCTCTACGTCACGTCCAAAATCTCTAAAACTCAGCAAGTGACAACAAAACAATATAGACGAATAAATGACACTACAGATAAGAGTAAAAATGATATGTGTTTCTGATCTTCTGTGAACTGTCCCTTTAATTCTGCTTTTTAAGGATTTTCTAAAATAGTCAAATTACTGAAGGTGTCACTCTCCTAATTTGAAACAGTATTTTACTATCACATTTAAAAATTTATTTGAATGTACATTGCCCTGTTTTGTGAGGTTTGTATTATGGTAATTCCACATGGAATGTCACACTGATTGGTCCGCCAATCCAGCTTCAATGTGAGCATGTTGAAATACTATCATGCTTAACGAACTATACGTGTTAACATGCCAGCCCGTGTGTGTAAGGTATGTGCCATGCTTTTGGTTAGCATGTTAGCATGTCACACATACTAAAATGTACAGTGAGCCTTTCGACAACCCAGTGGTGGTAATCCAACAAATGTATCCGGTGTGAAACAAACATTAGAGCCTCACAAGGCCGCCAATGGTGCTGCAGACATTTCTTTAGGTTTTTTCTCCTCAATCGTTTCAGCTGGCTCTGTGCTGTCAACCACAACGCAACTCAGGTCTTATGTCTAGCTTTTACTATTCTCATTCACCTTCGCTGTTCCGGATACCATCCACTGCATGGCATATCAGCTTCATGTGTGTTCAATCCATATATCTTTCTTTGGAGAGTCCTGGAGTCGCCACACAGGCTAACAACAGTGGTTCATGCAGTCTTCAATCAAGTCATTCCTCACATCGTCAGTAACATTGGAACAAGGCATCTTGTCACTTGATAATACCAGGAATATCAGCTGCAAACCTGCCCATCATTTCAAGACTGTATCGAGTTCAGCTCAATAGAAGAAGCACCATCCTTGCAACCTCCTCTTTCAAGCTGGATTTGCAGTACAACCGCACTAAACATTGATACCAAATAGCAAAACCAGACTGCGTCGTACGTGACCACTCTTGTACAGATTTCATTGTGTTTTGCTGAGTATGGGGGCTCTCCAGATCATGAGGGGAATGTCCTCTGAGCTATCAGCTCTGTTTTGTACAAAACTTCGGCAGATTTTTCTTTCTGACTCACTGTAACCACAAAGGCCACAGCCAGCCATGCCCCAACAGTCAGGTATAACTTTCAGTCATCCTCCAGATTTTTAAAGAGATAGTACCATATCATATTGTATTGATTTCTGCTGATTAGTCTGATGGTTTCGCTGTGAAGGAAACACATAAACATGGTCTCAAATAAACAAACACACACACACACACACACACACAACAACAAAGGGTTCCTACTTAACATCACCTTGTAGCAGTGTCAAGAAGATGTACTCATGAGTATAAATAATACAGCAGGGTTAATTGATAACAGCATGACTCATAAATTGTTGAGACAGGAATTAATCAGTTTTGACTGACTGTACTGCATGTTGGGCTCCTGTTAAGGATGGCTCATATTCACTGTTCAAATAGAGATGCACAGAAAGCATCATGGTAGGCCTGATTGTTTTTAACCACTGCCACTTTCTCATTGTGCGGCAGCACCCACATCCTGACTGCATGTTGCACATGATCTCTCTGTCAGTTGATGATTTATCTTGAACAATACTATGTCCGGTTGGTTTTATCACAATACAGTAAACAGGTCAGTCAACACTTCCATCTGAAAGAGAATCACACAGCTGACTAAAGCTTGACCAAGCTTGTTTATAATTCTCTCATATGGATGCTTTTCTGATTAACATATTACAGCATATAGATGTTGTGGCCCTTCCCCATGAACCTTTGTTAAAGGGTATGACTGGTGTTAAGTTCTATTTTTACACCTCCGTGCTGATGACAGCATTAGTCGTAGGCATGTTTTGGGGTTGCCCATCCTTCCGCCCCATTCTCAAGAGTACAGTATCTCACAAACATCCACTTGGACTCAAAGGTCAACTGACTAGATTTTGGTGGTCAAAGGTCAGTGTGAGAGTTCACTGTCACCTCACCAAAAACACTTTGGCCATAACTTGAGATTTCATACATTATTTGATGATGACAATTTCACACAAATGCCTACTGTGATCAATACTATGAGTGAGTTATATCCAAAAGGTCAAATGCCAGGTTCACTGTGACATCATTAGATTCTGCAAATAGCCTTTTTTTGACCATTATTTATATCATAACTCAGCAACAGAAAGGGATATTGTGACTATATATTATATTTGGTCTTCTTAGTTTAGTATTCTTCAATCAATTTTTATTCCATATCATTTGATATGCTTTGTTTTCTACATAACCAGTTAGAAAATAACATGACATAACTATTTAAATATCCACCTGACATGCACTCCACAGGACCACACAGTATTACCACATATCCTCTAAACCACAGTTTTATCATTACTGACATGCAAGATGGATAACAAATTAAATGAGAAACTAACATGAAGGGTCTTAGTATGGTTATGGAAAGCGCTGCTTAACGTGTTGATCCAAAATTTCCCATAAGGCAACAGCACATGACTCACATCATGTTCATATTCTCAAACCATTCTATGAGCCTTTATTTCCTCCATGGATGGGGACACCACTCCCACCAGGATAGAAATCTTTCATGAATAAAAAGCAATCACTCATGACAACTTTGTCCCCTCCTGAAATGCAGCGAATCGTTGTGTAGTGCGTAGTATTGACCAATGGCGTTTGAGTGGGCTTTGGTCGCACGTATGTTAACAGTCTGTGTTGAGAGCAAAGAGTCGGAACTCAGAACACACTGGCTGAGTTGCAACGTCGCAACTTATCAACTACTGGCTGACAACGACTTAGTTTTCTATTAGCTTACACAGATTAGCCAGTGTCATCTCCAACTCTATGCTCGCATCTTAAATTGATAATCAGACTGTAAAGAAATGACCAATGCATGGAAGAGGAGGTCTTGGCCTTGCTATTCAGGTATGAACTAGCTATGCTCAAAGCCCCAGAGAGCATTAATGACTTTAATTAATGACTTGTTTATATTTGCAGCGATCTCTTCACTGCATGGCTCAAGCCTTTTTTAGCATGCCACATGTTTTCGCCCACTTGTTGAGAGTACTGTGAAGGATGACTCATTTGATCATATCACATTTTACACCTCTGTAGACCAGCGCCTGAGGTTTTTAACACCACTGAACTCTCAAACGTGCATTCATCTTTGTAACGATAGTATTATAGTACAGTACAGTAGTCACTGTCTGCATTGACATTTTCATTCACCCGAAGAGGAGCTGCTCTTCTGTTTTTGGTAATCAATTTTGCGCCGTCGACCTCAATTTCCGACCCTATTTTACGGGTGTCATTCCAATTGACAAAAAACGCGGATGTCACAAAGCACAGCTGGATGTTATTTGTTTAATTGTACCAAGCAGTGCAGCTGTGTGTTGTTATGTTTCTTCAGTCATTTCTTCGGGCTGTCCCTTTACTTTGTCACCAGTCCTGTGTTTCAGTGCGCCCACACATTTCACTGAACAAAGTGATGCCTCGTTTCTCAAGCGAAAGTGATGGAGTGACTCATCAGTGGGGATTCATCGTATTAGTTGGTTCCCATAAGCTTTGATGTTGGTGTCATCAACCCCCCACTCCTCACACACAAAAACACACTCTGAACTAAACCCCGACCATGTTCTACTTTCACCAAGTTTCTATTCATAAAGTCCACTTTAATGGAAATACTCTTCTTTTGGTTTCATCTGAACCTATTTAACGCGTTTGTATGTCACGTTGATCTCAATTTATTTTGCAGCCCTCTCCAGGAGAGTTGTGTGATTCTTGGGGTGATGTCTGCTGGCCTGATTCCTGCTCCTTAACTCACGTCTGAGCTGTCAAGCACGTTGTACAGGAAGTTGAGCCTGAGCAAGCAGAGAGGGTATCGCCTCTTCATTGTCAGCTGTAGTGCGACTTTTCTTCGGTGCTACATGAAAACCTTACATGGCGATGTAGGCCAAACAGTGAGAAGCTTACCACAGCAGAGGGCTTTCTCACACTCACTGTGAGGGGTGGTCTGAAGGTCGTGTCCCGCTGAGATCCTGTGAGATACAGAGCAAGACGAGAACAAACAAGCTCACATTGAACACGTAGTGGAAACTTTGCCTGTATTTTTGATAGTGTGACAAATTGCAGATAGATAATGAATGTGTTCGCTTTTGGGTGGATCTTGCTAATTGTGGTTTTCATTGTCGAGTGTGAGGTTTGGTTGAAGTGATAATTATGATACAGTTAAAATAAACGTTTCCTGCTGCCATCTCGCTGTGCTCATGAATGTTTTGTCGTTGTGTCAGTTAACAGTCATTTAAGGGAGCGAAAAAAGCTCAATTGAATTTCAAGGAAAGTGCGATGATACATCGATGACACTGATGTGTAGTTTTATGGTTACTGCAGAGGGTTGAGTGGATTTCAAACCTTTTATGGTTTAGTAGTTCATATTTCCATTTTGCATTGACCAAAATATGAGGAAGTTAGGGTTGTCATCTCCTCTCTTGTGATGTTCTCACTGTTGATGCTGCGGTAAGAATGTGAATCTATATAACAAATGACGCTTTTGTCAGGAGGCCAGTTCCAAGAATTCAATAGGTGTAGAAATAAATAAGAAGTGTTATCAATGTTTGCAGCACTTGTTTCCTGTTAGCAGCTGGCCCACAAGAAACTGGCATGAGTAATGTGAGATCATCTTAAACTTCTCACTGTTTTGACTTTCTTCTTTTACTGCCTCTAGCAGGGACATAGTAGTGGTATCTGTGTGCTTCCACTCATAAGATGTATCTTATATGTGTATTTTATTTTTAGCTGTAAGCATCTCAGGTATAACATTAAATGTATTTATTTAAAGGATAGAATCACATTTTTTTAAAGTCTTTCTCAAAATATAATTCACATATTGATGATACATGAATACTAAACATCAAGAACCCTGAAATGCACTCCGTTAATAAGATAAAGCTAATATAAGGCCTCAGCAGCCTGAGTTAGTCGAAGTTTAGATTACTATCATTTTGGTAGAAAGAAACATTTTTGTGTCCCCGGCCAGTGTTTCCTTGCAGAGTGGCAGACCATAGCTTTGGAAGAGGCCTCCTGTTAGCATTAGCTTACCATTGGCAAAAATGGCAAATCACAAAAATTTTAGCACAAGAGGACTTTGGGTTTCTTCCCCATCTCTTACTTTTGAATAGTGTTACGAGGGGATTTTTAACAGCCATTATGGACAGAAGCAGCAATAAGAGCAACAACTCAAAACAACATGTGTATTGATAAGTGTTTTAAGAAAAAAAAGTTTTTTAAATGTTTAATTTATTTTCCAACTTTTTACTTTAAGATTTTCTTTTTAAGTTCTCATGCTGGTTGTTTCTGCTTCAGTCTTTCTCTATTTCTCTATCTTGATGAAAGAATTAAATATTTGGCTTAGATATATTATAATATGAATTCTGTTTTGTTTTTTTTTACTTAAAATACTGGCTATAGATTGTAATATACATAAGCAAGTACTTGGGGAAGCTTGATCCTCTCTTCCGTCGAATTTGCAGCATAGAAAATTCAACAAGAACCCACAGGCTCAAAGGGACTATTCTCCTGTGTGTTCACGGTTGTGAGGTTTTGCAGCCATGATGGGCAACGGTTAAACTGTGGTGGAAAAGCCTGGCCCGTTGACTGTCATTGTTCGTGGAGGCCTGAGAGGACGTCTGCCACGCCACCAGCACATCACCCTAACCACTCTGCTGTGCAGCCCAGCTGTAAACACAGATAGGAAAGATCGCCCTAGATATGCACAACCACTCACATACACACACATGTAAGACGTAAGATACAGACACCTTCAGGTGTTGATATGTGGCATTTGTGGGGGCGACCTCACTTTCATAGGGAAGAGAAATGAGACATACAGATATGAAACCACAAAAAGTAAATTTAACTGACAATGAGTGGAATTCAGCAAGCTGCCTTTTGTCAAGATGTGCGATCGCTGTCAACTTTATCCTTTTGACCTTCATGTGATGGTTAAACTGCAGTGGGTGCTGACCTCCACCAGGTGGCATTAGATTCATGAAGTATGCAGAATGGTTAACTGAAACTCTCAAATAAATGATGTGTGGCTTGACTTGACTAAAGATGAATATAAAGATTGAAAATGTGAAAAATATATTATTGTCTTCTTAGCAGTGACAGTGTATATTTTAAGCAATTTTGAACTGCATACAAGTTTTATTTTGAATGTATACCTGATCTTTTTCAGAACACATGAATGAACTGCTGTCTGATTTAAACTTTTGGTTCAATATTTTATTTTAGTGTTAAAGTACACATCTCATCCATTTAACACTAGAAACAAGGGCACATTTAATTCTTGTTTGGCTTGTTTCTCATACAGTACAAATATAACTTTGAATATACAAACATGTATAGGATAGTTTAATTTGCATGTTTTGAAGCACAGTGTTAAATGGCTCAGGGGGATTTGCTCATTCAAATGACAACCATTCGGTTGTTCACTACTTAGTATGAACTAGATTGTAGGCAAGACTGACTTCAGTCTAATCATGATTATGATGTATGTATAGAGGGATATTGTTTAGGAAAGAAAAAGAATCACTAAATGTGACCTGGTTTGGTGCTGGCCTAAATGCTACTGCTTTCACTTTGCTGTAAACCAATACTCCCACTGTTGCATGGTGAAAAGCTTCCTTATCGTACTGTTACAAAGACTTTCTGGGACAGTGAAGTGATTTAAGATAAAAAATAAAGTTCACCCAGCAGGTATGCCTGGAATCATAATTTGGTGTAGTTTGCTTCCATGAACTAAAAATGTCTGTTTGTACAGTTAATGAGCTACAGAAAATAAGATAAACAGACCAATGATTTGATTTGAACGGCTGCCTTATTGCCCCTCCTCCATTCCTCTTTCTCTCCTCAGGTGAGCTGCTCTGGGAGTACATTCTGATACCGGAGCCTTCACCTGGGAGCAAGAGAAGGGCGTGTCTGGGAACACGTTGCACAGGGATTAGCAGAAAGAGAGATGGAGGAGGGGTATGGATGAGTGAAACAGGTGAGTGTTAGGAAAAGCAGCTGAAGAATGGTTATGAAAACAACCGTGTTAATCTCTGGCTGTGGGCAGTAGGACTTCATGATTGATGGCTCAGCTATGTCACCTGGCTGCAGGTGCTGTATAGTGGTCGAGACAGTGCTGGCGAACAATGAAGGTAAATGTGTGAGTCATTGTTGTTGCGTGGGTTGTTTATGTGCTTCTGCTCATGATTTATCTAAAAAAAAACTATTAACAGCTCTACCAACAGGATTCATTAATAGTGAAATCAGAATGCCCTCACAGCATTGCTCTGTGTTTGTTGACAAATGTGGTGTACGTGCTAATTACTTGGCGACAAGTAAAATATATCATGACAGTCATTTGTTACGGCTCTTGCACTTATTAATCCTCGCAGGTTTGATGCAGATTGTTAGATCTAAGAAGCCTTGGACCTCTCTCACCAGGATTGCTCATGCAGCCAGAAGAGTTGGTACTTTTTTTAGAATTTCATCACATGGAAAATTGATTTGCCTAAAATTTACATTAGTAACATTTTGTTTATGTAAACAAGTGGGTAAGGTTTGTAGAGCTGCAGCTGGACGCGGAGCCTGTGTGGATCAACAGCAGTGATTGCTTTGTGTCTGTTTTGCTCTGGTGTCGGTATGCATGGCAATGCACTGTAATGAGTAACTAGACTGATAAATGAATCGTAGAGGGGTACATTTGCAGCTATTTCACTCTGTTGTCTCCTTTGTGTAGTACAACTGCAGTCTACAAACGGTTGAGTCTCGGCAGCATCATGGCCAAGGAGAGTGTTGAATCTGGTACGTCTCTTTCTGTCTCCATCCTGTAATTCCTTCAACTGCTGTTCGCTGTCTTTTTATCTCACTGTGTTTACTGAGATGCTTTCAGAGGCGACTTGGGATGAATCGACTAATTGGCCGATATTCACCTTCTATCAGCCTGTCTGCAAATAAGATGAGATTCACAGATAGCAGCGGCTGATGTTTATCTTTTGTGTAACGTCAATTTTGTGCCTACACATTCATGAGCTACTTGCTTGTGACATAACTTTGTAAGGTTATATAAGTACTGAAACATTGTAATGATCAAGTAGGCAGATGTATAGCAAGCTAAAAAGACTTTTGAAGCAAATACTTAAAAAAAAAAAGAAAATAATCGATTTGAGAGACGGTCATATTAAAGGTTGTCTCGTAACTTTTTTGATATAATTTTTCTCTTTTAAAAATAGCATAATGAAATGTTGATTGACTTTAAAAACAGTTCGATTTTTTTTAAAGATTTGTTGTTTTCCCTGGAATAAAAGAGGGAATAAATAATTAAAAAATCTACATAAACAACTATAAAACATTACTGGCATCGGTTTTGGGCAAATTATTATTTTATATAGGGATACATGATTTTTTTCAGCCGATACGGATAATCAATATTTACCTGCTTCTCATAGCTAGTACAATATGAAAACAAGCTTCTTTACTATACCTTACGCAAACCTGAGGCTATTCCACAGCTCCTAACGAGCCTTTTTTTGTTTACTTTTTCCCTCCTCTCTTAACCCCTGTGAAACATTTATGGCAAATCTTCTTTGTGTCTTTTGGCGGATCACAAACCAACTTTAATGGTGTATACCACCACCCACTGTATCAGGGTGTTTAAACGTTGCTCTTGTCAATGAAAGCAGTTTGCCTTTATATTATCAGCTCTATTTGATGTCATTATTGGTAGACAATCAGTGTTATTAATTTCCCAATATATATCATGCAATTTTAAACATCGGTATCGACCAAGAATTTTGCTGTTGGTCCAACGCATGAAATTAAATGAAATGAAACATACGATAACATTCATATGACATGAACTATTAGTGTCATATTTGCGTAGCAGCCTGCATGTGATCTTTTATCCAGATAAAAATATTCTCTTTTAGTTGATCGTGTTTCTTTAACAGATGTAATGAGAGTCAGTTTTGCCTTCTTCAGGCTTTGTATGGCTGATGCATGAATCCCTTTGAGATATGGTTAACAGCAGTCCCATCCATACGCTGGCATATTAATACACATTCACGGCAGCACACACACATACACACACACACACACACACACACACACACACACACACACACATCCCTCTGCTGCATGCTAATGTAAACGATACATTAAATCATTGTGTGTAAATGGTCTCTGAGAGCTAAGACTCGGCCTTACATGTGTCTGACAGGCCTCACGTGGGAGGTTAGAGCGAACAGCCGGCACTACCACAAACCCAAACAGAAGAAATCCTTTCTGTGCTTCCGCTGGGGGAGATACGCAGTGAGTCAGCCACACATGTGCTTCCTTCCCTTCACACCAAAGCCAACAACCTATACAGTATGTATATCTCTCTTGTCCCTCTCTCTCTCTCCCTTCTTGTCGGTCGCCAGGACAATTTGTTGCGCAGCTACAAATACTCCCCCCTGACCTTCCTGCCTCTGACGCTGTTTGAGCAGTTCCAGCGAGTGGCCAATCTCTACTTCCTCCTCATGATGGTGATGCAGGTCAGATGACGGCTCTGCCATTCTCTCTTACTCTGTCTTATCATGCTCTGACTCGAGAAAATCAGAATAGGTTTTGATTTCTATAACAGGCTCACCAGTAGTCTCTATTGTGTCATGTTTACAATATCCAAAGAGACGTAACTGTCTGGATTTTGGGACAACATTTGTTTTGTTTTTTTTGCAATGTGCTGACAGTCAGAAGTCATGGGAATGATGCTGATATGTCCCTTATACTGTGATCTAAATATCCAGTTCTTCTAGATTAAATGTACCTTACAGATTTGTGTGTTGTGATCGATGACATCTAGTCTGGCACAGCTGTAAAACATCATTAATCAGCACAAACACTCAGCCCAAGTTGCCTAATCGGTGACACCTTTTACATAACATTTTATAAATAGATATGAGCTGAAGTGATATGTATTTGAGATGCGTCACCCTTTCATTTTTTTTTAGAATATACCTTACGTAAACTCAGTTACCACCTTAGAAGAATGTCTAAAAAAGGGTATACTCGCCACCTTTCTATCTTTAAGACAGCACTTAGATGATCCAGAATGCTGCTATAATTCCAGTTCTCAGATCACTACTTTGGCTACTAGTTTCTCACAGTTTCAACTTCAAAATGTGTTTGTCTAATAGTTTTTAATCTTTGTGCTTTTGCCTGTTTGATTTTATTGTTTTTATTTTATTTTATATGTATTTGTTTGATTGTCTTTTATTGTTTTAATCATTTCTTTCGTGTCCTTATACCTGTGCAATCCATCAACAAAAACTAGAATGGCCGCATGCCTCTGCTCAGGCCCAATAGTCTCCTGTTGTTCTCACTCATAAACACTGGCCACCTAAATATGCCAGATTTTTTTATCCACATCCATGCATTATTCCCTAATGAATTAATTAAAACAATGAAAAAAAGAATGCCCTAGTTCGCAATATTAAATAAAGTGGGAAAGAATGTTTTGATCCGTCCCTTCATACAGATCCACACCAAAAGCAATGGGGTCTGTACTTGGCTTAGACCCATCCTCCATCCAAGTTCTGTGGAAATATGTTCAGTATTTTTTTTGTAATCTTGCTGACAAACCAGCCAACAAACAGACACAGGTGAAAACATTATGTACTTGGCGGAGATAAAAATGATTAAAATGACCTTGCCTACAGTCATTTAACCTCAACATCTGAATGAATCTTCCACTTACAAGCTTCCCCGGGAGATTTGTACTATTATGACTTGTTGAAGCACTTTGTGTATGCGTGTTTATGCTTTGAATAGCATGTGTGACATTTTCCTGTGTTTCCATGCTTGCATGTGGTTTTCAGTGTGTCCCTGCCATTTCATCCATACCCTGGTACATCACCATCATTCCACTGATCACCGTCCTGTCTGTGCGAGGGCTAAAAGACCTTGCCAACGACATGGTGAGACCACCAGTCACTCCATAGACCCCCCCGCCCCTTCCAGATATACTTCCGCTCACACACAACTGCATGAGCTTCATCACAAATATACGACCCATCTCACGCATGCATTTATGCACCCGCCACTTAAGCATGTACACGCTCTTTTCTCTCCTTCATTGTCCTCATTGACTCCTTGTCCTCTCCTCACTGACAAAACCAGTCAACCCAGTAGCATTAATTTTCTCTCCCATCATTAAAGCTTTTCCTTTTAAATGCAAGCGTGATGTTTTGCATGGAGAACTCTCTGGTTAAGTGCATCACTGAGTTACGGTCGTTAACAGCTCTGGGTGAAACGCTTGCTTGACCCCTCTCTATTGACTAATCATTTAGTGGAGGGTGTAAATCTCCCAGCTGGTGTCACTGTCGAGCCCCGTAATGGCGTTTATCCTTTCTCCTTTCTCCTGTTCAACCTTTCACTGCCACCCGCACTCCCTCTCATACGCTCCCCGTCCATCACTCTTTTTTTCCATCCTTGTCACGCTTCTCAAATCTATCTCTTTCTCTTCCCTTGTTCTCTTTTTCGGCTTCTCTCTCTCCATCTCTGGTCCAGGCACGGAGACGCAGTGACGCTCAGATTAACTCCCGACCCTGTGATGTGCTCGTCTCCCAGAGGTGAGGACAAAGAGAGTGGGTTATTCTCTCAGGACTCAGCTCCAGTGCCAGTTTGAAACAGCCATCTAATGAAGCTCTAATGAAGTGCGAATGAGTGAATCCCTTGATGGTCCTTTTTGAGCATTAGAGCAGGGCGAAAACACAGAGCATTTTCCACGTGTCAGTGGACAAGAAGTATCACCAAGCTCATCTTCTCTCGTCTTCAGAGATACCTTGGGTTCAGTCTGTTTCTGAGACTGTTATCCCCTGCGGGCTAACTTATCATTCCAGTTTCATCATCATTTGTGCAGTATCCTCCAGAGAATGTCCACTGTTCTTAAAAGTGCAATAAAGAATAATTAAAGTGCATATCATTAAAGTTTAAGACCCACACAGAAATGTTTTGCTATTCTGTACTGTTCTGAAGATTCATTTGAAACTTTACTCACTGATAAAAACGTACATATTTCAAAGTAATTCTTTTAGTGTAGGTGGTGAAGCCTAAGTCTGACGCTCTTGACAATCTCCCTCGTGTCCACATCCAAAGAATCCACAGAGACCAGTAGGTAAACTTGAAATTTTTACTTAAAAAATGCAGGAAAAATACAAAAATAAATTGTCACAAAATTAAATGCAAATCACGTCCTATACACGTAATGAGAGCAAGAGGTCAAAAAACTATATGACTCCACTCCCGGCTTGTCCTGACTGACCAAAAATTCATGTTACCTACCAAACACTCGCGACAGAATGACACATTAAAGGTACAGTCTGCACAAAACAAAAATAGATCCGTCCACTATAAAGTATCACAAATAAACTCTAGGATAATTTTAGCTTTCAACAAATATTGAAATAACCCAAACATGTACTTATCCCCTCGCGATAAACAAACCACATGTATAAAACTGTGAATAATGTAAATATTTGTATCCTTATTCTTTCTAATGAACTGAAATTATTCTGTAAACAAGAAAACTGCATTTAGGCTCCTACATTTAGAATGTATAAATATAGGTCTGCCCTGCTCTTGTTTTTGATGAAAACAAATCCCTTCACAGTAGAAATGCATGATAATCTGCCAAATATGATATCTGCCATTCTCTCTAATTAAATAGGCAAAATATGTGAATTTCGTATCAGTATTTGTCCAAAATAATTGACCTGCATACGGTGACGGTGTGTGTAATAAAAGACAATCATATTGGGAAGTTCCCGTTCTATATTTTTATATTATATTTTATATTTACAAAGAGCAAAGTCATTGTGTTTGCATGCATGGTAACACTGCATATTTAGGAGATGTGTGACTACCAAATTATGTGAAATTTCAGCAGATGAAAGCTGTGGATTATTCTGTCCATGCGATCACTCTCAGTTTGTTCTGTCTCAGTTTCAGTACAGCTCAGTGGAAGGATCTGTTTGTGGGAGATGTACTGCGAATTCACAAAGACCAAGTCATCCCTGTGAGATTTTAAATGTATACAAATACTGAAATTAACAGCAATATAGATTTAGTAAAGACTTGTCTGATTAATCTTGCCCTGCATTCATAACAACATTGCAATGATTTTTTGTTGACCTTTTCTATAGATAAGTACTTTCATAAAGTGAAACATTCCAGCATAGCAGCACACAGCAGCTTGAGATATTTGAATAAATGCTCCAAAGCTCTATTTGTATTTCAGGTAACTTTCCACTGAGACGTCTCTCTTTTATTTTTCTATTTTCTCTCTCTTTCTTCTCAGGCTGACCTTCTCCTCCTGTGCAGTTCTGAGCCTCACAGTCTGTGTTATGTAGAGACAGCAGATATCGATGGGTAAGAAACACAGTCAGTCTCATTTTGTTGATAACTCATATAAATGTTGTTTTGTATTTACTTGATGATTATTCTAGTCATGTAGTAGTAGTGGGGCATCACTTAAGCATTATATTGAAATAAGTATAGTGTAAGATATATAATATTAAAAACAACTGCAAGAATAGGAAGTTTTAGGATGTGATTTTAAATGTAAAATTGATTGAAACATTTATACAATCTACAACAGTCAGAGGGTCCCGTCCTGCACATCTGAGGTTTAGTCGTAGGCTCATCAAAGGGTAAAAGGTGTACTATACATTCGGGTTCAGATGTTATATTGCTGGGATCAGAGAAAGAACAGTATCAGTTTGTTTAATGTGGTTTGGTCTTTTTTGTTACCAGATCAAACACATTATAGGGGTAACAGCACCTTGTGGTTTATTACAGAGTAAAGACCTTTTAATGGAGTTATTTTAGAGACAAAAAGCTCAAATTTATTTCTCCAGACTGCTAAAAATGTGGAAATCCCACTCTGATTCTGAACCCAAGAAATTAATATTGTATAACCAGCTGCACACTGCCTTGACTTCTAATTATGTCTGATGAATGAATCAACTGTTTTAATGTTGATTTAATGTGTAAGTGTGTTCTCGTCTTTACACAGAGAGACTAACCTCAAGTACCGGCAGGCGCTCAGTGCTACTCACAACGAGCTGACCTCTCACCCCACAGAGGAAGCGCTTGCTGCCTTTGATGGTGAATAAATGTTTTTGAAATGCAAATTCAGACATGCTCATTTTTACTAAAAAGCACAGTAAACTTTTAACAGAACTAAATTCTTGTCTAATGTAAGAGCAAATGTAACCTTACATTTTACAGGTGTGGTGCTCTGTGAGGAGCCGAACAATCACCTGTACACCCTCAGAGGCCAGCTGCACTGGAGAGGAGAGTGTCTCCTGCTGGACAACCAGCACATCCTCCTGAGGGGAACAGTCCTACGCAACACACAGTTTGCCTACGGCTTGGCCATCTACACTGGTACATGTAGAAGAATTTATTCAGTTTAGACAAGGGGATATCAACATTGATTTCTGTGGAAATGGCTATGCCTGGGAGATGTTAGTGAGGGGTGGGATGATACAGGTTGTTTTTTGTTTGTAAAATGGATGCTAGCCACAGTCAAACTAGTCTGTTGAGTCTATAAATGACACTGAGGCAACAGGATGAGGAAAATCCCTCATATATGGCTCAATGTCCCAAAAGGTGGACGATAAGAGAGGCTGCAACTAATGATTATTTTCATTAATGAGTAATTTGCCCACTACTTTTTCGATTAGGGCTGCGCAATACAGTTGATAAATCTTATTTTGATTCTTTTGATAAATATCACAGTTGCAAGAAACATATAAAAAAAAATGATAATAATCGAAATTTCCCAAAGTCGTGTCTTCAAACCCCAGCTAATCTTTGACATTTTCACTCAAAAAATTACTGAAACAAATAATCAATTATCACAAAGTTGACAATATTTTTCTTTCTATTGACTATATTTTGCATGCTTTGTGTCTACCTATCCTCATTTAACCTTCAACTATGGACTCCACATGTTCCAATGACAAATTTTATTATGTGGAATATATTATACTGCTCATTATGGACAGTGCTTAACTCTTGCAGCTGTGTCTTAAATGTGGGTCTGTTAATGTCTGGCAGATTACGGGCTCCTCCTGTCTTCTAAGTGATCATTGATCGGATATTACTGGACCAGGCAGAGGTGTCATGGATCTCACTGATATGACCCTTTCAGTTCTGGTAAAGCAGATCAATAGATCAAATTCTTCCAGAGAGGGGTTTTATACCGTTCATCAGAGACTGTCTATTGGAGTGACCCCCAGTTCAGCCTGATTATAACTCACACCCTCCTGACACACACTTGACACGGTCCACTGTGAATTATCAAGGTTGACATATTGTTGTTGTAGTCAAACTTGGTTGGAATCGGTTTCTGTCCTTGAACACGTTCTCAGTTTTTTTTGTTCATGTTTTCTTACACATGCAGCTTAACGTCCTTCAGCAGTCTATGTGAGAATAATAAAACATCACTGGAAAACATAATGTGATACTTTATTGATCCCTGCAAGGGAAATTCTCTCTTCCCACTGACCTCTTGACAGCGAGGTCAGACACCCCCGGAACTGGTAGGGATTCAGTATCTTGCTCAAGGGCACATCAGCAGATACTCACTGACACGAGGGCTTGAACTTTCGCCCTCTGGCTGCAGAATGGACTCCCAACTTTGCTCGGCCAGGCCGATTTAACGCCGCAGCTACAGCGTTTAATAGTTGTCTGTTCTACACCAGGCACGGACACTAAGATCCTGAGGAACTGCGGGAAGATAAGAGTGAAAACGACTCGGACGGAAAAAGTTTTCAACAAAGTGGTGATGGGGGTGAGTGGGTGAAGTGTAGGGGGATGACAAGCGGGATGCATTGTGGGAGTTATTGTAAACTGTATGTGTGTGTTCTGGATCTGTAGATCATCCTGTCCGTGCTGCTGGCAGCTCTGCTCCTCGCCATCGGCAGTGGCGTGTTTTCCAGTTGGGTCATGAGCCACACAGGGGTTCTGACTCCTCTGGTGGTTGACGGCAACCCCATCTACACGGGGTTCCTCATCTTCTGGAGCTACATCATCCTGCTGAGCCCAGCCATGCCCATAGCTCTCTACATCACGTCTGTTGAATCAACAACACTGCACTTATCTGAGCAAAGGCCAGAAGGTGGGAATACACCAGTGTTTTTGCTCATGCTGTCATAATGTATGTGTGTGCGTCCACAGGTTTGAGGTGATCCACACGGTCCACAGCAAGTTTATTGGCTGGGATCTGGAGATGTATTGGCCGCAGGCAGACAAACCGGCTCAGGCCAGGAATACTTCGCTGAGCGAGGAGCTCGGCCAAGTGGGATATCTGCTGAGTGACAAAACTGGAACACTAACCCAGAACCGTCTGCTCTACAGACAATGCTGCATAGCTGGAGAAATCTATGGTAAACCATCTCTTGTCTAACCTTATCTGGTGAACTAATCTTCAATGTCAAAAAGTTACATTTATCTGTGCTATTTTAATTTGTAATTTTTTAGAAAAAAGCAATCCAGTGCCAGCATCTGACCTCAGTTTGCGCTCGTAGATAGAAATTAACATTCCAACCACTAAAAGACTTTTAAACAAGCTCAGCCTCTGCCAAGGCCAACACATACAATCAAAATTACCTCAGCATTCGCTTTCAACTGTGGGGATGATTATTGAGACCTGGTTCCAGTAGGAAACTGGTTCCAAACTGTCTGATTGATAGGAATTATATGCCTCAGAGCTTGTCAATACTTTTTATTGATGCCAGCGAGTTTTTCGAATGTCAAACTCATGCGTCTACGCTGGTGAAAACTTGTAACAAGAAGGCGTCATGGCAGAGAGGAAGGGATGGTTTAAGGTATGTTTTATTTCTACTCTGTTTCTACATTGTATTCAGACTCCGACATAATAAAACAGTTGTGCTTTTTTATTGGGAATCAAAAGGAAATTGATAAATTATCTGACCGATAAGTAGAATCTCTAAAGGGCATTGTTATCAATAAAATCATATCAATTCCTGTCCACTTTCAACAGGATGTACATAAAAATAATGAATGCAACATGCTTTCAAGATGCATCTTTACAGGACTTTTAGCAGCTTTAACTGTCCCCTGTGTCAGTACATCAGTAGGTTAACTGTGCTGTAAGAGTCCATCATTAATCAGATGACCTTACACAATTCAGTAGAAAGAAGTGTTTATAAATATTTACAAAAAATATAAGATTGCTACCTAGACTCGTTAGGCTACTCGTGATGGCACTTTGTCAATTATCATACCTGTGTTCACTCAAGAGTGCTTGTTTGGCTCTCAGTCAGAATGTGTGAAGTTCCGAGACTGTATCCAACGCAGTAATTTGCTTCCTTAAATATTAATTTATGTAACAGGGTTTTATAATTACCAGAGAGCAAAGTTGCCCCACTGGATTAAAGTGGAACAAAGATCCCCCTGGGGAGGCAACCTCACATAAACGTTGGATGAGGCAACAGGAGACACTTAACATGCTCATATCCAACAGCCACCAGTCCATCTACTAAATATTTAACACAGCTCTGCCCACTGAAGACAAACTGTAACTGAAACCTTGTCTGAATCACAGCAACCATATGTCGTATGTCTGAGCCACTTCCTGGTTTAGCCAACATGTACTATTTCTTTCTTTCTTTCTTTCTGGTTGTCTTTCCACAATTAGTTCTCTCTGTCTGCATTTCTTTCACTGGCACATGTTTCTCCTCTATTTCACATGCTTTTAAAAGTCACTTAATATAGTAATTTCCCTACTTTCACAGGGGATGCATCAGTCAGGGCAGAGGACGTAGAGGTACCATATCACTTTTCTCAAATCGTCGTCTTTGAACTGTATTGTCTTCTGTCTTCACCTCCTCCCTGTATATTTCCAACCTAATTCAAAGATATTCTCTAATCTCCCTTCAGGGCGCATCTTTTCTTGGCCAATGTGCCTGATTTAAATGCCCTAATTTCTACTGCCATCTAATTTCACGGCACAGTAACATTGGTGTACCATCTTTTTCTCTCTACGTGTGCAGCCCATGGACTTAAGCTGGAATCCTTTCTCGCGCGGTGGACTGTTCATGTCGGCTCCCCACCTGGTGGAGACGCTCAGAGGACAGAAGTGTCCACTCAGCATAGAGTTCTTCTCAGCGCTGTCTTTATGTCACACTGTCATGGCAGAGTGGAAGGAAGGTAGTGTCTTTGTGTTGTGTTTGTGTAATTCAGATCAAAGTAGTTCAATTCTTATCCTCCATCTGATAAAACTGTTAGTCCTCAGGTTATACTTCAGAGAACCCTGGTTTGTTTTTGATGAAATCTCACTATGTGGTTCATGTTTCCACTGTGTTTTTGTCTGGTCGATTGACTACAATTAAAGGTTATATAACCTGCGTTTTTTTCATTTCAGACACTTTTTTTATGTTGCCAAAACTTGAAAAGATAATACATATTTTATTAGTTGTTTTCCATCCCCGCAGTCACTGGTCTGAATCTGATATCTCAACATATAAAGTTACTGAATGACACAGTGAACCGTTCCCACAGGATGACATGTTTACCTCCACTTGCATGTTCCTCCAGAGGCTCCAGTTTACCAGGCTGCGTCCCCAGATGAGGAAGCCCTTGTTGGTGCAGCCAGGGAGCTGGGCTGGGTCTTTCTTTCCAGGACAAGAGATTTTATCATTGTCTCTGAGCTGGGTGTTACCCGCCAATATCAGCTGCTGGCGCTGCTGGACTTCACCAGCCAGAGACGACGCATGTCTGTACTGGGTAAGAGTAGCCCTCTAAATACACATCAGCAACATGGTTTCAATCTTACCATCTCTTGCAGTCTTTTGCACTCACCTCCTTTTTCTACACTTATTCTAAGTTCTCTCACATCAACTTCTTTTCCAGATAAACTTGTTTTGTTTTTTCTTTCAGTGCGGGAGCCAGAGGGTGGGTTAAAGCTATACTGTAAAGGGGCCGACATAGTAGTCCTGGAGAGGCTGCAGAAGGACTGTCCATATCAGGAAAGGGTTGAAAAAGCCTTGGAGGTGAACTGGAGTTTCTGCTGAACAATTCATGTCTGCTGTAATTGAGTCTACTATTAATATTAAACTCTGTTAGTTAGTTTCTGTTTCTTAATGAAGCAGTTTATATTCACACTTGTGTGAAAATGGATAACTTTAGTCTTGGTGATTTTCAGGCTGATCTTTGCCTTGTTGACTACTATCAGCCTGTCAGCAAATCAGATGACACTCACTAACTGCAGCAGCCGATGTTTATCTCTTGTGTCACATAAATTTCTCACACGCACTTTCATAAGCTTCTGGCCCACAACATCCCCACCATCAGTTCATAAGGCTAATATAAAAAAATCTTATTATTAATGACGTCACCTCCACTAAGATCAGACCTCTGTATATCGTCCATTTTTATTACCAATTGTCTCATTAATAGAGTTTTGCACAAAGGATCAGACCCATGGATCTCCTGCTGAGATAGCTGAGGCGTGCCATGAGGGTTTAAATCGTGTTTTCTTTGTCAATTCTTCACTTCCGCCTGAACAATCACTCAGTAAATAATGTGCAGCCTATCAAATAATGTGTGAACTTCTCTTCCGTCAGTTGTTTGCCCAGGCCTGTCTGAGGACTTTGTGTGTTGCGGTTCGATCGGTTCCTGAGGCATCGTGGGAGCAGTGGAGTAAAACTCTGGCCCAGTCTGCTGCCATGGCGACCTGTGACCGTGAAGCAGTGCTGGAAAAGCTATATGATCAGATGGAAAGAGAACTGCAGGTGTGCTTATTCCTCAATGTCATTTTTACATGTAGGTTATCTTTTTTAAATGGTATAGCTGACAAATGACATAGAATGAGCAACACAGATAATGAAGCCTGTGTTGATAATGATTTCTGCCCTGTACTCTGACAAATGAATTTGATTTGTGTATGTTATAACGTTGAACGTCGTTCATATAGTCTCTTTATTGCAGTCATGCTATTATCGTCTAGATCTAGTATTTTATAGTAATGCTAAAAACAAAGGTTAACGTTCATATTTTGTAGCTCCTCGGAGTGACAGCAATAGAGGACCGGCTTCAGGAGGGCGTTCCTGAGACTATTGCTCTGCTTCAACAGGCTGGGATTAAAGTATGGGTACTGACTGGGGACAAAAAAGGTATTGTTACATACTGTAGCTGGAGGTGGAAATGGCACCATTTTGCAAAGTCTCACTGTGGCCTCTGTCTTCTCCTCCTCTCTTTCCTGCTCCTTTACTCTTCCTCCATGTAGAGACTGCAGTGAATATTGGATACTCTTGCAAACTACTGGATCCTGATACCAGATTACTGGAATGGCAGGAGCTGAGGTTAGCAATGATAAAAATACTCAAAGACACATACGCACACACTCATACCATCTCATTGATCCTTGTGAATTTGCCCCTACAGACAGATACTCCAATCCCCAGACCCGGGGGCCAGTTTCTCCAAGGCCAGACAGACGGACCTGTGGGTTGTAGACAAGGAGAGGGCTGGAGCAAAGACTGCTGTGGTCCTCACTGGACCTGAGCTGGTAAACACCAACAGCTTACTCATATAGTTTTTAATGGGTCCAATATCTGCTGTCATACAGTTTGTACATGACTCAGTAAAATGAAACTGTGTGTTGTTAAAGTCAGAGAATAGGCTAGGATAGAGGAATTCGTAAATGAGAGGCTCCACTACTGTTTCGATGGTAATTTGATGTTGGTATCATTTTAGTACATGTGAATCAGTTATATCAGTTATCACTTAAACCGGCAATTGTTTTTTGTTTTGTTTTTTTGTTTAATGGATCATTATCATACTTTCTTTCTTTCTTTCTTTCTTTCTTTCTGTCTTTCTTTCTTTCTTTCTTTCTTTCTCTATGCTGTTTGTCTGCCAATGGGCACACAGGAACAAGAAGGCTGACTGACGCTATTTCTGTCTGCTCTAACATCTCCATTATAGACTGAATGACCCAAAAAGTAACCCAGATGTCTTTGTGACAGCAGAACCAACAATAATAGCACCTCGAAATGCAGATGCATATTTATACATCTAGAGAACAGGGGGGCACATTAGCATTCATTTGGAGTCATGTTTGTGCCTACAGATAATTGTAAGTCTGATCTTCACGCTCCTTGTAGTTCTGTATTTGGTCTCCACCAACTCCTGAGAGGAAATGTCAAGTGTGTTCATCAGCAAGTCGTGAGCTGTGTCTGTCTGTTGTTGCAGCTGAGCAAATAGTGTCCAGTGTGTTTATAGATATTGAAGAGCTGCTGCACCTGAAAACACTGCTGATGAGAGCAGTGAGACCAAATCAAACAACAGATTAATGTGTTAAAACACTCGATCTGAGGGAAACTGCAGAGTCAGGTGGCAAATGTCTCTGTTTCTGTAACTCCAAGCGAACCCCTGCTGATTACACTATATTGATTATAACAGCTTTGAAAGATATCGGCAGAACTAAAATGCCTTAAAAGAACATCTGTCAAATTACAAAGCCGTAAACAGATAAAGTAAACATGGAAAGCAAAGACAAAGTCTCAAATTGACAAAGTTCCATTGAAAGGAAAGGGGCATTTTATTTAAATATAACCTAAACTGAGCTGTCTGATGGTGTCGTTCTCCAGGCAGAGTTCGACCAGAGACCAGAATGGGGGTCCACTTTCATGAGACTGGCAGAACAGTGTCAGTCGGTGCTATGCTGTCGTGTAACACCTGGGCAGAAGGCTGACATCGTCACACTGGTCAGAAAGCACACCAGCTCAGTCACCTTGTCCATTGGGGACGGTGCCAATGATGTTAACATGATCAAGAGTGAGTCAGGTTGAATGCAAAGAAGTGTTTATAGCTCTAACTTATAGAGAAAACCTACCAATCAAAGTACTCTGCTTTCTGTTCTCATGTTTTCACTTTTCCTTTTAATTTCTCTATCTATGTCTTTTCTTTCACCTGACACCAGCGGCTCATGTTGGTGTGGGGATAGCAGGAGTGGAAGGAGGTCAGGCAGTCCAGAATGCAGACTTCGCATTGTCCCAGTTCAGATTCCTGCAGAGGCTGCTGCTGGTCCACGGGCGCTGGTCCTACAGGCGCATTTCCCTCTTCTTGCGCTATTTCTTGTTCAAAACCTGCGGCTTTGCTCTCGTGCACGTATGGTTTGGTTGCTTCAATGGCTTTAGTGCTCAGGTTAGATGTTTATGGATGAAACTAAATGCAACAAAGTCTTCATGAACTGACATTAATCAGGAAGAAAACATTTATTCCAACATCTGTATCTGTCTTGCAGTCTCTGTATGAGTCGTGGTTTATCGCTCTCTACACTGTCTTCTACACAGCGACCCCAATTATGCTTGTGGCCTTCTTCGAACAGGTCAGACAGTTTTAGAGACAATGTTTCTATTAACTCAATAGTCATATTTATATATTTGATCATCAGCACTCAGATTGGATCATAATTCATCAATCCCCCTGTGTTGCAGGATGTGAGTGCAGAAAGCAGCCTGAAGTGGCCGGAGCTGTACAAGTGTGGACAGAGACAGGAGCTCTCCAGTCCTCTCATGCTGGCCTTGTCACTCCTGTATGCCGCCTACACATCGCTTGCTCTATTCTTTATCCCGTTTGGAGCGTTTTACAACACAGCCTTCGACTACCAGACCATGGCAGTCACAGTCGCCATGGCGGCCACATTCACTGCCACCATCGAGGTCAGAATCACACTCATAGATACAAGTGAAGTACAGAAACTTTAAAAGATAAAAGAAAAATAAATAGGAATGATTATTTTTGGATTATCAAAACGTATTCGACCTACTATGAAATTATACTTATTATTAAGTATTGATGTCATAATGTGATGTTTTTACATTACGTCACATATTGGTTCATTTGTTACTCATTCCGCCTCTGTCCAAAAAGTAAACCTCTCATTGCAATAGCATGGAATGCTAACTAATCTAGCTGCTCTCCAAAATCTTCATGGTCTAGTTTCTGATATAACTACACTGTCAAAAGGCAAAATGTTGTCTTTTACATGGGATATATTATGCTTTTTTTCATAAAGTCTTTACCAGCCAGTGTTATCGTGGTCATCACAGAAGCAGTTTTGAGTATTTTGCCAGGTGTTTATATATCTGTATTTCTCCGTGTGTCTGTGGACAGATTTTTGTCAGCACAGTAAGGTCGCAACCGTGCAAGATACAGTCACAAAGTTGTGCAGGCGTACAGTTGAGATCAAAATGAACGGTATTCTATTCTATTTTGTTCTATTCTATTCTTTTCTTTTATCTGGTACAGGAATGTTTGAATGGAATATTCACTTGTAAGTGTTGTGTTAGTTGTATTTTACTGTTAATTGTTGAAATCATATTTAGAGATTCATTAATACAGAATTGTGCTGACATATTCTTCTTGGTTTTACGTTAAAGAGAAGATCCAAACTCAATTAAACAAATAAAAAGTAATTAATCTATTTCATCTTATTTTGTGAAACAAATACATTTGTACTGGACTTTATTGTATATCCAGAAGTACATATCTCTTGTGATTCTTTCTGTTTGTCTTTCAGGTCGTGCTGGTGACCAAATACTGGACCAAGTTCAATATAGCGGCCGTGTGTGTCTCTTTTGTGCTTTTCTTCATTTGTACCAGGATCACCCACAGCACCCGCCTGTTTCAGAGATCACCTGGCGACTATCTCTTTATCGGTACGCTTCTGCTCATCTCACTGTCACTAGAGTGATGTTGCTCCTGGCTGTGGCTATTTCAACATCTATTATGGCAGGAGCTGCTGGAATTGATTCACATGGAGACAAATAATATCAACACTGTGGACAAAAACATACAACCAAACACCCAAGACGAACTGTCCATTTTAATCCCTATTCATTTTTTTTCCTGTTGATCTGATGATGTGTCATAACTCCTGTGAACAGGTTTGACCGCTCTGTGTTTGTTTGTTTTTCATTAGGTGTATCTGATAAGGCCTTCATCAATCCAGTTGTGTGGCTCACAGCTCTGCTCACTGCCTGGACGGCTGTTTTGCCTTCCTTTACTGCCTACGCTCTCAATGTTATTCTCACCGTCCGTGACAAACACAAGGTGAGACATCTGCACGACACACACAAAGAGTTTATTGGGACAGTAAAAAAGAGAGGTGGAGTGTCACTTTACAAAGGGGAGAGTGCAAAACTAAAAATTGAAATTAAACATTTGACAATTACAGTTATTTAAATAACAAAGCAGGCAACAAGTCAGCTCCTGTACATCAATCTCATCCTTTTTTCAACAATTGAAGACTTTTACGGTTTCATAAAATGTCTCCAGTCAACCTGCAGCTGTATCGCTTGAGTGTGCAGAAAAAGTTACCATATATGTTCTGTTATTTTCTCAGTGATAATTCTCCAGTTGTGTGAATCCTACTGGGTTCTGACGGGAAAATGTACTCACTGCTGTTGGCAAATAAGAACAGAACTAAATGTTTGACATAAGGGCCAACTCAAAAAAATGCTGAATTAGGTTGCTCTTCTGTTTTATTTTGGAGACTGCGCTTGTGCTCCATTCCTTTGTTCTCTAAAATCTGAGATGAGTTGAGTTGTTTCCCATTCACCTTCATATATTACTGAGGTTTCACTTCTGAAGTCTCACTTCTCTAGAACCGAAAGCATGAACAGTTGTAACTGTAAATGGCCTCTGACTAAGTTCACATGCAGAAAATATTCCAGTTTTTGCCCTTGTTATGAAAATGACATTATGTCTACGAAGCTGTCTGTGGCTAATGAAAATTAATACATGCAGCTGTGCACACGCTGATTAATGATCAGATTTTTTTTTTTTAAAGGTCTGAGTTGTGATATTTGTGCTAGAGCCTGTCACAGATATAACAGCATCAGTGAATCTGTTGTCCGATCTTACTTTTTTTTTAGAGAGAGAGAGATTATACCAAATTAATACCAAAAAAGATGCTTGGATTATTTCGTAAATCAGAAATTCCCTTTCATTGTTGTTAAACTGTAAAATATCCTGCCTCCATTACATGTAATAGTCACAAGAGTTTGATCACCACATTCTGTATCAGCCAATATATTGATATCAGAATGTTTTACTCCCTGATATCTGTACCAGAATCAGCCACAAAAATCAAATATCTGTCACGCTCTAATTTGTGCATTATTTAAACTCCAGCTAATATACAAGTATGTCGCAATGTTTAATGGGAGGCATGAAATGTGGGCTTTTCTTTTGTGCGTGCGTCTCTACCCCAGCTTTACAAACCATTAGTCAGGCAACACGCTGAGCTGAATGCTAACAGGTGAGAGACTATGTGCCACAAACTGCATTAAAAACCCCAATTTATATCCATAGTCTGAATGTATGCCTGTCAAAAGAAGACTCCAAAACCTGAATGATATCAGCATGTCCTATGTGTCTTAATCAGAAAATGCTACATTCGGAAAAAAGGCCTCATTCAGAATATCCAAATACAATATGCTGTTCACATAACCTGCATCAAATTCGGAATGTTGCCATATTCTTGATAATTGTGGAAAACTGGTGTGCGTGAACACAATGCGACTCTCACCTGGCTGTGATGTAGGTCCACAGTGCGTCCAATCAGCCGGTGGAGCTGAGGTCACAGATGAGGAGAGGAACATCTCTTCGCCGTTCCTCTTACGCCCTTTCTCAGGGAGCTGGGCCCGGGCGCCACATCACATCAGCGACCTCCTTCCGCAGCACAGTGCCGCCGGTGGATGAGAAGGTGACTGCAAGTAATAACCTCACTGCCTTGCAAGGCAAAATTCACATGAAGGACAATAGCGATGCATCAAACGGAATCTGAATAATGACTGATTTAGAATTTTATAAGGAAAAAAATGTGATCATATAGTTATTATATGCAACTTAGAGCTGCTAAAAAGATGATTTGTTTCATGTCTGTACTTCAAGTTGAACCTGCGCTCATCTTTTGTATGGTCTCTGTCTTCCAGTATCATATCATGTATAAAATACATACTGCACATATCTAATTCAAATCTTGTTTCATGTTTTTACATAGACAGTTTACCTCAGCAGGAATGTATCTGATCTTTGTTGTTCAAGACTGTTGTGGTAAAAATCTGCTGGGGTCACGGGGGATTTCCTTTGAAGATCAAACCAAACACAATAAACCGACAGCACAGCTTTGTTTTACAATTGTTTTATTTGTTAATTTATTTCAAAACACGCAATTTTACCCATATTATCCTTTTAAGTTTTTATTTTTCTGTAACAGTTATTACTCAGATTTTTTTCCTTCTCAAAAGTCTCAACTAGAGTGAAACTAAAAGTCCTCCACAGGCTCTCCGGCTTCTGCAGTGGGAGGAGGGAAAAGAGGCTTTCTGACCAGATGTCGTGAGTGGGTTTGTCCCTCATTTCTGTGTGGGCGGAGGAGTGTGTGTGTGTGTGTGTGTGTGTGTGTGTGTGTGGAAGTTTACACCAGGGTGTGTCTGCGTGTGTGTGTAAGTGCAATAGGTGGAATATCCACATGGCCGGTAAATCACAGGACCCGTAGAGCAGCCCAGAGAGCTGAACATTGTCTTCTAGGTTTGGTAGCCAGATTGTCATACCTCTGATTTCATCTTTGGTTTCAGCAAACACTCTCAAAAGGCAGACTCACCCTCTCCAGCATGTGCCTGTGTCTGTTTGTGTGTCTGTCTGTCTGTACGAGTGCAATATAAGCCACCATCTCCAGACGACTTTGTAAACTTAAGTAAATACAATGTAAGCGTCTTTGCATTGATTGTGGCCCTTCCTTGGCGCTGGGGACAAAGACAGTCAAACATTGTAGTACAATGGAGCCATGAGTGGGGGGGATCAGCTTTGCAAACATCAACATGGACTCCATTTTGATGTCAATGGCAGTTTGGGGCATTCGTGTAAAGCTGTACGACATCAGCCTGGTGAAACGTGTGCCGCTGTAGTGCTCTTCTCCCCCCAGCCACTCTCTACTGTAGCCTGAGTGACTGGGGGGCGACTCTGCCCGCTCTGGGCTCAGTGGAGGGAGGGGGAATGGGGAAAGGTCATGGAAGTGTGAGCGGGAGTGTTTAAATGTCAAGGGGAGGGACGGGAGGTTGAGGGTTGTACACTCTGACCCAGCAGCAACGATTAAGATTGGGGGGGTCAGGTGTTTGCATAGTTCTCTGTGCAAAAGCCACCAACCGGAGCCATTTTTTTATTCCTCGCGGCTGGTTACATCATCATTAGATTAGCAGGAAAATCATGGCGGGTGATGGGAAACATGGTCTTTGCACCACATGTGTTCATTTCTACTCCTGCAGTGCACTACATAGTGGCAGTAGGAGTGCAGGAGGGTGAGATGTGACAGGGAGGGAGTGGATTTAAAATGTGTAGTGAGTTTTGGTTTGAGTGTTGTGAACAGATTTGGACGTGAAGGGATGGGAGATGTGATGTTTCGGAGAGTGGAGGGGCGGGTGGGGCAGTCGTTCCACACTACAGCTCGCCACAACTCAGAGAGCCTCTTTTCCCTTGATTTTGCTCTTCAATCCTCCCCTTTCTCCTCCCCACTGGCCTGCCCTCTCTCTACCTTTTTTCTTGTTTTGAAACTGATTGTCTTCTACCATCACAAAGACACTTGGTTCTGATTGATTAACAGGTAACAGAAGAGGGAGAGCACAGTGTGACTGGGGGTGTCTACGCCAGTCCCATCGGCAGCCTCTGATCCCACAGCGAAACGAAGACACGCACATGCTGTTTGACAGCAAATGCTGGCGACATTTCAGGTCGGATTATCGGTTGCCAGATGGTTCTGCGGTTGGTTGGTCGGTCAGTCAGTAAGAAATGGTTTCACATTTTTTCGCATGACAAATATTGCAACCCATAGCAAAGGAACATAAAAAAGAAACACTTTGTCTTCCACAAAGATACAAATGAGCACACATACACAGATTGAAGAAAAGCATGTAGACAGACATACAGGTATATTCAAGGCCGCTCGGGCCTGTGTGTGTCCCTCTGATTAACTCCAAGTGAACAGCCCGTCTTTGGAAAAGCAAGACACACATCTCAGGACCCGAGCGAGAACCACAAGCTGAGGAATGAAGATTGAATGCTATTGATTGGGAGGAGAGGAGTTTGACCTCCCCCAGCACACACTGCCCCCTACTGTCTGGGTTTATATACATCAAAGAAACATGGGGAAAAGGGGAAGGGTTGCAACAACACATGCACACAACCAGTGAATCCAACAGTGACGGAAATTTTAAAAACAAGGACCCCTCCAACGCCTAAAACCCAAATCCTCCCACCCTTTTTTTTTTCGTTTGTTCTGATAACCAAAATATCCCCCACCCCTTCTCCACCCTCTCCCAAGTCTTTCCATCCTCCTCTCCCCACAAAATCACAGGTCATTCCTGTTGGTTTCTATACAGTTATACAATATCCATGCACAAAAGAAAAAAAAAAGTGCACCTTCTTTTCAATAGGAGGTGCTGGTCTTTAATATTCTAAGAACATCAGGAGCACTTGAACACACCCAGGAACCTTCAAAAGTAACTGTGAATTTTTTTTTTTCAGAGAAAAGACAACTTAAAGGCAGAAGAAAGCTAACAATGAGTAAAAGGTTATCCCTCCTTTGGTTTAACATCAAATTTTTGGTTTAGAATTCAGCCCAAATCATATTTTTGTAATTTCTTTCTTTGTTTTTTTTCTTTCCTTTAAAATGTACCCGCCTTGGAGAGAGCTTTGAACTCATCGTGTCTGAAGTAAGCAGCTCTTGCACCTCACTCTCTCTAGTCTAGCCTTCCCTTCTTCTGTCTCTTCTTTTCTCGTGAAACCCTCCACAGAAACATTCACAATGTCTTTTCCTTTATGAAAACAGTAAGTACATGCCGTAGCAAAAACAAACAAGAGAACGTACGAGAGAAATGAGCAAACAAATAAAAGGAATTTTTAACAGTATAAAGCTTCAAGTCACAAGTTCCAAAACTAACTATCATAGTATCATAGTTTCATAATCATTGTTATCATTAGCAGTATTATTTTCAGTCTAAATTACATAAAGTTTACATGAAAGGTTTTTGAGGTATTTCAGAATTAATTGTCAACACACGCCTACCGAGTCTTAGCACTAGCCAGGGGGAGAGGTCGACTGGACAGACAAGATGGAGGGAGGAGAGAATTTGTGTCTAGGAACTGTCAGTGAGTCTTCCACACTTTGCTAGTGCAGCCTCTGTGCTTGCACGCAGTGGAGAGAGCGAAGAGAGAGACATTTAGTGGTAAGATTTTACAACTACAGCATCCCTCCGAGCGCTCAGAGCCTCGGCCTTTCTACCCCCCTCTTTCTCTGTTACACAAAAATATCTCTGATGCGAGAGAGGTAGAGCGGCTGAGAGTCTGAGCACAGCGGGCGGACAGAGGAAAAAATAAAAAACACAAAGGCTGCGAGCTACTAGAAGATCAACGATACAGTAACAAAGACTGACAGAGTAAGGAGTAACATATAATTTTGTTTCAAATAAATAGTGTATAGAAAATGTTTTATAGACTTTCTACATGATAAAGTGCTTGTATTCTAGTGTATCAAGATGGAAAGTCAATATTTGAGAAACTGCTGACACAGCCCCCACTATGTGTCCCTCTCTTTGGCCCCCCTTTCTGTCCATCCAATTATGGGTGCATTGTCTGAATGTGTGCATGTTTGTAAATGGGTGTGCAGCTATAGGCGTGCACCCGCATCGATGTGTGTGCGCGTGTTAGTGTGTGTGTGTGTCCAGTGCAGTCCCACCCGTGGTTGAAGGGAAAAGGCACTCAACTCTGTCTGCAAGGCAGCCACCTCCTACTATGTGGCAGGATGCAGTCCGACTGCTCTGTTAATACAAATGTGTATGTGTGTGTGTGTGCATGTGTGTGTGTGTGTGTGTTTGTGTGGAGTATAGTCAGTGTGTTTGGGCAAAGAGGGGGGGCTTTTTTTTTTTTGCTTTTTTTTTTT
>OMLP01024510.1:0-23317 GCA_900302685.1 Spondyliosoma cantharus | reverse complement strand
ATGTGCAGTCTCAACATCGGAAACACCCAAATGAGCCGGGCTCTGTCGTTATCCATTCTCACATGTTGATTGCTCCCTCCGAATACTCCCTCATCCATTTCAGCGAATAACAGGGGTATTAATGCGCCCAGTGGAAAAAAAAAAGGCTGTATTCATGTTTTATTCAGAGGAACCAGAGTTTCCAACGAGCATGCTTTTTGGACTCTGTCTTGGTCTTGCGCTTCGGCGTGGATGTGAAGACCTCGTTGGGGTAAGGCAGAGCGGGGCATTGTTGGCTGTCCATGGGGCAGAGTCTCTTCATCAGGGGCTGTAGCTTGTCCTCCTGCTGCTTGAAGTCCAGCTCGACACTATAACACAAGAAGAGGTGGAATTTTTTTAAATTTTACAGAACACAGATTAGATTCAGGTGCATCAGGAGGTTTCTAAAAGTTGTCTTTTTGGTGGCTGTAACATTTATGACTCATTTTTATGACTTTTACTTTTTTTTTATGTCAGTAATCCTACGATGTCCAGATGGATGCTGGGAGGGAGGCAAAAAAAAAAAACCGGTTCAAATGCACCGACAGACACCCTGGCAGCACATATCTCTTGCGGCACATATCCACATTTCAGAGACTCCCACCGAGTTCCTTTGCATCGTCTCTGTATTTTTCATGCATGCAGTCAAAGGGCTTTTCCTGCATAGATTATGTATGTGTATCAGAAAAAAAAAAAAAAAAAGGGAGCCAGAATGTGGGTTGCTCCTGACATCAGACTTTCCACATGCTGCCAGTATAATCCCTGGCTGGTCATCGTCTGATTTTGTTCCGGCACCGTTGTTGAACTCTCTCTCCGATTAAATCTCCCAGGCCTGGGAGAAACGCGGAGCTTAATCCCATCCAAATGAAACCATCGAGAGGCCAAGCAGACCCTGATTAACTGCCTGTATTCAAGCTCGGGATAAATGCATTATTATAAACCATCTCCTTTCACTTTATTGCTATTGATTTGTAGTGCTCTGTTAATGTATTTATTCCTGGGGTGTGCAATAAATTTTGAAAGCATCATAGAGGAGATAAAAGAGAACCAATCATCCGCCGTCTGCCTGCCGGAGTGACACTCCTCAACGAACCGTACCTGATAATGAAACGTTCTGTTGCTTTTTTTTTTTTGGTTTAGAGGGGGAGTTTTTTTTTTGATTTATCCTCATCCAACGCTACTCAACACGCCGCAGTTAAATACTACGACTTACAGAGCTCTTTCCTGTCAGTCTGGTGGGATTAAAGGTGGGAGGGAGGGCTGGCGCTGCTAAAAGAGATGACATCTGACATGTCAAGGTCAAACGTGTAGCCCTCTTCTTGTCTGCAGGCACACAAATAGACATTAAAGGTACAAAGCCCGGCCCGACTGGGCAGCCGCTTTGATGGGCAGTGTAATTAGTTCGCTGAAGGATACGCTCAACTCGAAGTGACATAATGAATCCCAGGGACTGTCTTCACCCTTAAGATAAGTGTCAGTTAAGAACAGAGCTCTATTAAAGCCTTCAGGGGAGAAACCGGATGGAGGGCTGGATAGTACTTTGTCAGGCTGGGACTTACAATGAATCATTATGTTAGATTAAATGAAAAGAAATTCAAAAAAGTACAGGAGTACGGGTCCGCGGCTGCTCCAACCTCAATGTTCATGTAAAACAGGGATTTTTGTATCGATGTGTCAAAAATAAACACACAGCTCGTTCTTCGTTTTCTTATGTGCATTTTCGCTTTTCTCTCAGTGAAATGGAAACTAACACTTCACTTAGCATCTTCCTGAGAAAAAACAACAAGCTTTTGTTTTGTTTTGCAGATAGACAGAAGTCTTTATCTGGGGCAGAGAGCTGCTGTTTCCTGCGGTATCAGATGCATCTCCTGTTCACATCATCCATTATTTCATTTCCTCCTGCGTTTATATCTCTATTTTAATCTTTTTGAATTATGTTCAATTAAATGAAAGTAAAGTCAACCATGCGCAGGGTTTTGTGGCTGCTCGGAACTCATTATTTCTATAAAAGGGGATTTTTAAGCAAGTTTTCTTGTGTTAAAACAAATCCCCGTATATCGTCCATTATTTGATTTTCTCCTGCTTGTGTTTCTATAGATTAAATATAAAATACAGTCAGAAATGTACACGAGTCTAAATGTGTGGCTGCCTGCAGCTCATTATTCATATGAAAAGGGATTTTGTTAGCAAGTCGTCTGCCTTGTGTCAAAACAAATCCTCTTGTTGCACAGTGAGCGGTTCATTCTTCATTTTCTCGTGTGCATTTTGTCCGTATTTCTACTCGAAATGGCAGCGAACCCTTCACTTAGCATCTTCTGAATGCCTGACAGTGGAAAAAAGTTATTACAGCCAGACTGATGGCAGAGGTGCTGTTTCCTGCGTTATGTGATGCACCTACTTCCCAACATCTCTTCATCATATCAACCATTTATTCATTTCCTCCTGATTTCATCCCTCTGATTTAGCTTTATGTTCAAACCGTCTTTTTTTTTTTTTACAAATTTGCTGTGTAAGTATTGTTGACTGGACAGAAAGCAGAGCACGATCACAGCAGCGCAGTGCAACACCGAATAGCCTCAGCAATTATTAAGCAATTAATCACTTGACAGATCACTGCAATTACTGTACGCCGTGGACAAACGCCTCAGTTGGGAGCCTGAGGCGGCACCGTTCGATGCGGGTGGCACTGGGGAGCAGGTGCCTCGGCAAACAAAAGCCCTATATCTAAGATCATCTCTGTACACAAACAGATTGAAGCGGCTGGAGACAGGGAGGCTTTTCCGGGGCATTCAGCAAAGCAGATTAATCATCTCTTTAGCTATGCAGTGTGACTAGCTGCGGCTGTGATCAGTGGCAGGGCAGTTTGTTTGTCTGTGGTCGTGGCGCGCTGAGCACCGTTCAATGATTGTTGCTCCTGGGAGGGATTTGGCTGCTGTGCGACGTCTTTTTAGCATGGCAAACTCTGTTTCTTTCCACGGCGTGTACCTGCTCGCTGCCTCGCCTCTGTTCTATCCGCTACTGGCACCTTTCAGCGCAAAGTCACTTCTCCTCCCGTGATTTCCCCTTTGGCCATCCACAGTTCAAACTCTCCACTTGACAAGATGAGTGGTTCGAGCCCGGCATAGTGTAACATCTTCAGAACTACATGACGGGGCATGGTAGATTAAATCACCAGAGAGTGACAGTTATTTCCTCCACTGACAGGCAACAGTTGAAGCAGAAAACTCCCCACAGGTTATGTAAATCAGATGCAGAGACTCTCCCCCGACATGTGTATGAGATATAAAAGCCACCGCCGCTGTCGATTACATGGCTCTCTGCCTCACAGGCTGACAGAGAGAAAGACCCGATCTCATTAATGAGAACAAAACAGGAAAGGCAATCTTGACAATTGTTCGCCAAAACAACCACAGCTCCGCCATCTCAGCGTGGGACACAAGTGCTAATTAGCTCCTCGCCTCTCATCATATTGCAGAGCAGTTGCCTTCCCCCCCTGAACTTAACCGTTCTTCAAAGTCATTGTTAGTTTCCAAATTGGAAATACCACATTGTGTACTTTGATTCAAACGTTGGGTTTGATTCAGCGCAGCATGAGAGGACTAAAAATCCTTTAATGCTTTGATCTGAGCGCGGGGCCGCCTGCTGTACTCGAGGTGGACTCAGTGGTAGACCACGTATAATTTGCAGCGGATGCTCTTGTAAATCGTGCTTGAACATCACGCGCAGATAATTACGGCAAGGAAGTATGAAGAGCAGGAGGTGGATACGGTCTCATCATGCCGTCTTCGTCTTTGAGTTGAACGTTAAGGGTTTGTTTCACTTAGTAAATAAAACAGGAGTAATAATCTGAAAAGAAGAATTCCCCTGGTGGTGTCTAGACACGCAGACTCCCTGATTTGTTTTAGTTGTCGGTTTTGGTTACGGAATGGTCCCTGCAGGAAGTTCCAGAGGTAAACTTTCAATTAATTTTGACTATAGAGGATGTTAGGTCATTCACAGTTGGAGTACCTTAAAAGACGGCCGGCACTGCCTGCCTGAGCAGCGTCGATGCGTCGTGTCATTGAGAGATTCAACGTGTTTCGAGGCAAAAATAGATCTGTTGATAGTCGTACCGTCATCAAACCAGCACCGTCACACTTTTCACCACAGCTTCAGTGTCTACAACTGTAGAAAAATGTCACTGACATGTAAATAAATAGGCTGTACATCAGGTCAATGCCATTGGCCTGCGATTTTAAAGAAAAATCATGGTTATTGATCTTTATCAAAGCCAGCAGTTCAGCGAAGGTTGCCATCATGCTTCGGTAGAAGTAGGCCGTGTGTCTACAGTGTGAAATCTCTGAAAATACCTGTCAAAAAGTCAAAGTTACAAGCATGTATATAAAAATCCTCAGCTTTGATCAGGTCACTTCAATAAACTGGGTCAATTGTGGGTTAATTCAGCGATTCTTTCAGCCGTTTTCACTACGTTTTGAATTCTCTACTGCTCTGATTCACTCCCATGACGGGACTCTGTGGCGTGCCAGCGTTGGCCTGGACCCATGGGTACTGTAGTATTTGTCCAAAATTACAGACAAAACATGATTTCTTAGGAACGAAGAGCTGGTGGTGATGAAAAACAGACCGGGGAAAAACACTTCTAGAACAAGCAAATCCTCTCTCTTTGCAACTCTTGTGACCTTCATTTATTGGGGCAGCAACAGAAATCGCAGAGACAAACCCAAAACTATCTGCATTGATAAATATCACCTGAGACATTTTTTGAATATTGGTGAAGACGCCCTTTAACAAACCCTTTTTTCATTCCCCTAAATGATCACCCGAACTGTACATCCAGGCTCTCTCTCTCTCTTACTCGCCATATGTATGCCCTATTTGTTGCAGTGATGTATGAGATGCTGCAGTGTAGCGAGGGTGGGTGGAGTCTGTCAGGGGAGAGCCGAAGTCTGGATAAGACCCGTAGATTGACTACCTGAGCTCGGCAGCAGCGAGAATCCAGAATTTATCGGACATAGCGGGAGATGCTGGACTGCTCTGAAATGAAGGGCTACATCTCAGGGGCGGCTAATCTTGGCTACAGCTACAACGCGCCGTCGTCGTCTTCTAACTTTGGAGTTAGACTTTCGGTCTCAACTTCGTCCTTATTTGCCTCGCTGTGCTCCAGCCTCCTCCACATGTTACATTACCGCTGCAGTCCGCTCACTGGATTGATGGACTACTATAATAAAAGGGATGCTGGTGATGAGATCATACAGTCGTTTGAGTTGTGCGGCATTTTTAGCATCTGTGACAGCAAAAGTGCATCCGAGATATAAGCTAAACAATAAAGAAATGCCTTTATTTCCCCCCAAAACATAATTCTGTCTTTGAAGGTTTGTGCAGCTGGGTTCTGCTGAAGAATATTAAACAGCAGCTATTTGCAGAATTTAAGATATTTATGACAATTGCTTTGGCAGAGATAGATAGGACTGTGATAGATTACAACCCCGCCTGCCAACTGCGGCTCAGCTCTATTCAAAGACTGTTAAAAACCAGTTGAGGGAAACCGAAATAAACAACTAATGATACAGATCCCAGACGAAACGATAATCCGCCCCTTTATTAGCGCACTGCAGAGTGGCTCTTGACTGTAATTTTATTACCGTACACCACATGCTTTGGTTTAGTGAAGACACTTTTTTCGCCATCAGAAATTATTCAGCATTTGTTAATTAACCAAGTCGCTTTGCCAACATACCGAGCTGGCACACTTTGACTTATGAAGATAAGATCAGCGAGACGGAAAAAAAAAAAAGGAACTCAGATGTAGGCTTTCTCTACACCACTGTGCTGTGGGCTTCCTTGTGTTGAGTAGAATACAAAACAGTCATTGTCTTACTCCTCAGACTTGCCCCATTTATCTGCAGTAAGACAATTAAACAATAGGCCCAGTCAGAATCACATGACGCCGATAAATACCCTTCACAGGCTCGTACGACCGTTTATTTGCATAGTGCTAAATATTCTTACATACCCACTCTGCTTAAACCCCCCAGAGTGAACTCCACAGTTACTTACAGTAATGGCAAAACCCATGAAAACAAATCAATGTAAAGGCCTGTTTAATCAATAGGGACACAAATCGACACAAACAGCGACACACTGCAGCATTCTTGCTGTTACACAAGAGAGCACCTACAGCACGGTACATAAAAAATGAGACGTAGAAGAATAACCAAAGGCTAAAATGAAAAAAAAAAAAAGACTTCTTTGCTCCAGTACAGTAGAGTTTCTCACCCATGATTAATTCATTGCATGATTTATGGGCATTGTGATCATGTGGAAGTTATAATCATGAACTGCAGGAATTCTAATCTATTTTCTGAAACTGGAAACTACCAGAATTTTGCCATGGTAAATTGTTTTAAATTGTATTTATGTAGGTCAGATTTTTCTAATTTTAAGCTTCACAAAGCCAGAAAAACCCAGACACATTTTTTTTAATACTGTCACCCTCGATACCCTGCAACAGGTTGGGTTTAAGTTAATTAATCTGTTGAAACTTTGGTTACCATGGGAATTACTTCTCTAACTGGGAGATGAGGGCCTCTGAACTGTGCATTATCTATGTCTGAAAAAAAAAAAAATTACAGAGAGAGAAATGTTAACTACTGGAATTGTTCTTGACTCAGTAAATGGACACTTCAGTGATGATTTCTACCCAAGATCACCACCGGATCCTCCTTTAAAGACTTTTCATACTAAGCACAGATTTTATTATAAAATACATAATTTTTTGTATCAAACATTATTTTATGGGCTCTTATTAACGTATGCACACCACTGCAGAACTTTCATGCTGGGGAGAAAATACCCGGATGCATGCAGAAATATACGTTTGACCAATGATATCCTTCGTTTGAGCTATTGCCCAGGTCAAAATTGAAGAAAACCATATCAGTTTGGTCTCACCGCATCCGAGACTGTATGACAAACACCACAAAAAGTTCTTTAACAACCATGTCAAGGACAGTTTATGGTGCGAGATCTCCCAACATAATGCAGATGGAAATGTAGCTGATATTCATAACATAAATGGTCAGATCTGATCTTGAAGTATACTTATTAATGTTTCATTAAGTTGCATTGCCGCACTGTTGGGAAAAAACTTTCAGCTTGGGAAGTTTTTGTATCATCAATCACTTTCTAAAACTCCAATTCAAGATTGTCAGCTGGCTTGTCAGGAGAGCAGTGTGTCATCTTTGTAGCAACAGATATCATGTTTGTGGATAGGGCATGTAATGTTAGCATGTACAAACAGAAAAGAATGGGGCCCAGGACTGAACCTTGAGGCACACCATCAGCTACCCAATGGAAACAAAGTCTTGTAGATGTGCTGACTCAAGAACTGTAACTAAACAGTAACAAACGCAACAATGAGACCAAAATGGACTGTCCCCAGGTATCCACATCTCTTCTGTTGTCTCGTATTGTTTTGACTTTAGCACTGAAAGAGAGCTGTCACAATCTTTGCCTCTCAAATTGTATGGCTCAGTGAAGTCCTCGGAATTAAGAGAGAAAAATAAGTAGAAAATAAAGCGTTTGGAAAGCTGGTGCAGGGGAGATCATGACCCTGCAGATTATTATTGTTTTCGATGTTGACAGCTCAACAAGATTTGGCCACGTTAGAGTGGAGAAAAAGGAAAAGGGCGACAGTTTGTCAGGGAGGACGGTGCCACTCTTGTCTCATCACGAAACTTCACCTTGTTTACTTCGACATCTTCCGGAGTGAGCAGCAGGATGTAGGAATAGTGTAGGTTAAATGTGAACAGTCCATCTGTTTTAAAAGCATAATTTAGTCCTATAGGCACAGTGAGAGTCTTCACAGCTTGTTAGGCAGACACGATTTGAAGGATCTCTTTACTTTAGTTAGACACCAGGTCATCAGGAATGCAACAGCTTTCAAATTCTTACTGCTGACACCCGTCGGTTTCTCTGATAGCAGAATCAGGTCTGATGATTTGGCTTTGCTGATATCTGTTATGTTTGTTTTGCCTTACCGAGGAGTGTCGAGTCAGTTTTTCAGTTCTTGCTGAGGACCGGTGGTCTGCCTTCTGCCTTAGTGCTGATGGCTGTCGAACCTTATTCTGTGATGGCTTCTCAGGCTCATTCTGTCGAGGCTTAAATCTGTTTTCCAGTTTTATTGACTACTTTCCACAGCTGCTCCTAGTTCTGCAATGGTGTGAAGGAGTGAGAGCGGCTGTCGCTCTGCAGCACTCTTCTGTCTTGTTGTGTTTTTGTATATCGATGGAGGGAAGTCTTTTGTTCCTATTTTTACTTCTACCTAGACCAACATCTGTTTTGATGCATCGGGAGTAGAATACAAAACAGTCGTTGTCTTACTCCTCAGACAAGCCAGCGGCTCATGTCTGGGTCTTGATTAGTGCGCTGCCCAGATCTGGGGAATGTGTCATCACAATTTCCAGTGTGAATTTTTTCTACTTCCACTTTCCATTTCTATCCACAGCACGTGACGCTGTGAACTTGAAGTCAATGGGTGTCATGTAGAGGCATTTCCATTTCATTTCTTAATCTGTCTAACTCTGCTTCCCCTAAGCTTTCTGCAAATGTCACGAGTTTTAAGTGACGGATACCACTTGAGTATGTGCATCATTTGATCACTGACCTGCTGTCGGTGATCGGAGGACAAAACAACAACACATTTGCGGTGGTAGTGAAGGTATTTGAGGGCCCAAAAATCGCTGTGTCATCTGAGCAGAGGTGCACTGACAGATATTAAGAATGGTTTACGATTACCGATGTTGGAGAGGAGTTTGTGCGCCTCTGCCGGCCCAGTCGTTTATTTTTTCAGGCAAGTTATTCCTCACTCGAATCAAGGGTCTAGGAAAGGCAGTAGTCGTTCACTGTACAGATTGTAAAGCCCACTGAGGCAATGTGATCGTGATTTGGGGTAATAAAAATAAAATCGATTTGATTTGATTTTCGTTTGACATGACTTTAGATGCCAAAAATACATCTTGCTGGAGCGAAGCAGACCAAGACTTCGATGAAGGTCAAGGAGACGCCATCTGTACGTGACTCATACAGCAGGTGAGGGCCACTTTTGGTTAATGTGCCGCTTCCAAGAACCAATATGTTTGTACAAGTGGATCTTGCATAAGAGGCCTAATGTTTTCTAAGCCCCACTGCATCTGATATGAAAGGAGACCCTGCTTTCAAGTTCCACAATGGCTTTACACCAGAATCTGGGTCAGCTGGACACAATGCACTCGTCGAGGGAGAAAAGAAAACAGGCATCTTGAAAACTGTACAGAATAAAAAATCCTGATAGATTTCCTTTTCTATGCACTTGAAATCCTCCATAGGTATGTGTCCTAAGGTGTTTAGAATATCAAGAGTAAGACAGGATTGGCCTTATTATCTTGCTGGTGAAGAAAAACTCTACTGTTTTGCAGTATTGTTTAAAAAGGGAAGCACGAAGCAGAAGTACGTAAGACGATCCTTTTCTCTTCAGCAAACTCTCACATTGAGAGAGGATATAAGCTTTACTCATCTTCTATAATTTGTGTCATTTGGAGGTTTTAAAGGTTCTTTCGCTCAGGCCCCCACGAAAAACTACTGAGAAGTCCCGCTGTACAACGTGCATTATCTTAGCTTGAGAGTACTTTCCAAACAGCTGCCTGTTTCCTTTTTCCCAGAACGAGGCAGTGGCCGGGTCCAGCGGTAGAGGCTTTTGGATTAAAGTGACAAATGACACGAGGTCGTGGCTTGAGTGGATTTTCCACCTGCTTCTGAGCCATTTTTCAGCTCATGGCGTATCAGAACACAAAACCACTTTCCATTAAAACAAAAAAAAAAAAACATAAATGAAAAAAGTAAAATGCTTATTGTTGGTGTGTGTATCTGATTCATTTGTCATGTTTTTTAGGGATTTTATAAAATTCTGGGTCCTCATGACAGGACAATGTGACAGGGTCAAATGTGTTTCCTATCCTGCTGCAACTTATTCACTTCCCTCTGCAGTGCATGATTACTTATTCATTGCAGTGAGAACAAACGTTCCCGAGGAACCCTCGCAAATGATAGTGGAGGTATTATTTCTTTAACCATCCATTGAAGAAAAACATGCTTTGGTGCAAAACCTGCAATGTACTGTATACAGTGCTGCCACGAGCTGCATATTTCCTTTTCATGTTCCTTATTTTTCTCTTGTAGAGGATTCCATTGTCCGTGAAAGCTTCAATTTCATTTTATCAAAACGATTACTGTTATTTTGCTGTCTTCTTTCTACCTGTCTCGGCAGTGCCCTCCCTTTACTTTGACATTTTCTATACGGAGAAGTGTCACTGCACCAAACACCTCCTGTAAACATCCCTTTCAAGCCAAACCAAATTTATCATGCAGAAAACAGCATTTAATGCAGCATTAATGACACATCAGCGGGGAAGAGGGACCCACCTGTAAATGATGCATGCGCTGTTTCGACAAGTGTCACAATTTGCTGTGTCTTGTCCTGTTCGGTAAGAGAGCCTGTGAACAGAGAGATGAAAAGATATATGTGATCTCCGGTGGCAGACTTCAGCTTCACATTTCCAACACCTGTGGGGCATCAGCTATCAACCAGATTTGTTCAGCTTGGTTTTTCAGCCCCGTGTTGTTTATTCCTTACAGACAGAAATGCAGCAGGCGCTCTCAATCCTGCAGTTCTTTTAGATCTGGCTAATAAAGTGTGTAGCATTGCTGATTTTACATAATGGGATTACCGCGCATTCCCATGGCATAGTTTTAAAATATGTTCTGTGTCTCTGTTCTATAGGCAAAAGGAGGTAAGCAGCAGCTAAATGCTGCATGAATCAAGTGGAATGAAAAATCAATGTCTTTACATTCTGCGCTATACTGTATATCTTTATATCTTATCCAACTCAATTTGCTGCAGACACAATGGCCATCACAGATTTAAAAAAAACAAAAAAACAATCAACAAGACAGATTGTGTCTGCTCTGTTTATGGTATATGCACACAGCCCAGAGGGACGGCGGTCTTTACTGCATTAGAGTTGTCATTTTATTTTTTTTGTATCGTCCTTCGCAAAGGAGTTTTTCAAACGACAAGAGGATAGGACTGATTAAAAATAGTTTTAACAGACCGTCTCCTTTATCTGCAGTTTTTTGTTCATATTCTCTTATTTGAGTTCATATATATGCATGCAGGCGTGCATTTTGTTTTTCACGCTATATGTTGCTGCATGCATTGGCAGGCTGCAGTGCTGTGGGGATAATGGGAGGGGCAGTGTTAGGGACAGCCATGTAATTGCTTGCTGTCACAGTAGCTGTCCATCCTGTTGGATGACATGTGGAGGGGTCAGACCTCAACTGTTCGCCACGACATGAGAGGTGACCTCATCGGGGGGTGACAGAACAGCCTCTGTGCGGATCGAAAATGCTGAATGGAGCTCAAGGTCAGCGAGTTCATCCATCCCACCTTGTTCTCAAATGAAGTCTCTTTGAGCAGCTGTGTGCAAGGACACTAACTCAGTGCACGGACAAGGTCTACACTTGTGCTGCGCTGCTGCCTGGCTTTTCATGTACATGCTTGTCATTTAAAGAGCTTCGCTCTAATAATCAAAGCGTATTAACCTAAATTCATAATCACTGAGAGCACTCAGCACAAAATAAAAAAAAAAGAAAAACACTTCAGTCTCCCATTCAGGGTAAAATGTTCATGACCCACTATAGTACTGTGCACTGTATCAAAGCACAGAGTGACACAGAGAATGACTTCATAGATGCGTCATGTGGGGGGTAAAAAAAACCCGGCACCTCTGAAAGTCATTCTCTAAGCTAACTGCTTGTTGGCACAGATTCACTGCTGTGTTGTTTGCCCACGTCAGCTGTCCTGGGATCTGTCCTGCCCTCATCATTCCCGTTTCCACGTCCACACCCCCTGACTACGTGCCTGCTGCTCCACCTGCCTGAGCACTGCATATTATGTTGTGTTTTGCATGTATTATACAGTACAGACGATACACATTAGCCGACCATATGATGCAGTACGATGACTTGCATGATAGAGACCTTGAAATCTGCATATAATGGTATAGGCCTTTGTATAACGGTATGGCAATTTTCACAAATAAGTATAACCTAGACGTGCATCACACTATGGACTGTTGTTATATGTTTGATCATGCAAAAAAACAAATGTGTGTAACTGCTGTGTTGTCAGTCACGTAACAACACCACAGTTATAATGCAAAAAGCTGTTCCGTCTTCTATTATGCTGGAGTTCAGTAAGGAACTAGAACAGCTGTAACGCTGAACATGCAAATGTATAGTTTACTGTGTTGACTGTCAATGATTAAGTGCGACTGGTTAGGATGTGAAACAGAAGAGCGGTATTTGTTCCTGCTGGACTTTTGCTGGAAATATTAGTCATGTTTGTAACTGGCTACGTGAAAAAAAAAAAAAAATGAGAAGTATGACATTTTGTAATAATGTTATTTCCGATGTAAACAGAGAAGCAGAGATTACTACCACAAAGAGAATAGTTTCCTTCAAGCACTGTGCCTGTACTCCTGCTGGACCAGTAGACGATCCTTTTGTCACTGCATGAATGCTAAAAGCAGTTACTTAAAAAATGACTTGACATCATGCATTTATTCCTGGTAAGAGCAGGCTTTCAGTTGCTTTTTGCTTCTTCTCAGAGGGCTATCTGACTGTCTAGTCCACTGGTCGACAAAAGAGCAAATCGGCTGCAACTTAAGAAAACATGTGAAAATAGATAAGACACAAGCAAATTAAGAAAACATCCTCAATTTGACAACACGTGCAGAAAAGCGACGCAAAAATTCACACAACCAATCGGCCGAATTGGCTGCAACTGCCCAAAATACTTCCATGCACCAAAAACATGCACATAATAGAAACAATGCAAAGTCAAAAACACACAAAACCCAAAAAACACATGCGAAAGAAGAACGCTGCATCTCAGCCAACAGAAGCGCTCCGGGCCTCTGGGGGAAGCCCTCTCCACCGACTGTAAAAGCCCGGGTTGTGAACAGAATACATGTTGTGTGTCTGATGGTGATGTTTTGTAAATATACTTACAGTACATTTATTTACCGTGTTGTTGCATGAAGCTGCAGTTCACTGAAACTGTTTGTCCGGCTGTGCTCAGCTGTGCTCTAATCTATTATTAGCTGTTAGCATCCTTAGCCAAACACACAACAGCCAAGGACGTCACGCTGAAATCTGGATACAGCTTTGGAGGCTATGAACGCTGCTCGGTGGGGCATGAAGCCCGACTTCCCGGTTATAAGAATACGACAGTGCTTCACATAACATTGTAACTCCACAGTTTGGCCACTATGAGAGTTTGCCTCAAAGCCTGGCTGTCTTCCTGGGGGCTTCGTCACGGCACCCTGCTGCTCACCAACTGCTAACTAGCTCTCCTCCTGCTGATATCAGTGCGGATTTCAGTGTCCTCTTAACCAGCGCAACATATATTTGAGTCCTGTCAGCGAGCTGTTTTGTGGCTGTGGGGACAGACTGACCGTTGCGTGGGAATATTTCAGAATCTCCACATTTTTCTCAGGTCCAGCCGGTAGCCAGTGATTGTAACAAGCACCGACACAGCACAGTCGAGGGAAAGAAAACTATAGTAACAGCATTAGAAGATGAGCTCAGTTGTGGTCAGCGTGGCCTCAGTAGTAGACAGTAATTATCAATTCAATTTGCCACTGAGGGATGATGGGACACCATTAGTCTCGAGCCCCGCAGCATGCTATTGCATTTCAGCAGAGCATAGAGAAAACCGTCTTGCTTTTATCTGATGGGCACCTTTGATCGAGGCCGCTAATTACACTTTTTTAAAACACATTTTTTTGGTGGCTGATCAATCGGTGCACTCTTAGATTTGGATTTAAACGTACTTAGTCTCTCTGACTGGAAAACATCACCATCAGTCACACAGTATGTATTCAGATATGGATGTATTCAATATGCATATGCAGCGTTTTTCTGTTGCACCTGTTTTCGGTGTTTGTGTGCCTTTGCATCTTTTTGATATTTTCACGTTTTCACTAATGGAAGTGTTGTTGGCATGTTGTATTGTAAGCCACTGTTGTCCAGCCTTGCCAAAAAGGGGAAGTTTATTCGGGCTTTGCATCCTGTGAGTGCAAATCTCTAGTAACGTTGATGGAGCACAACACAGTGGAAGCACTACAGCTACAGCAGACGCAGTTTTGTGGAGATGAAAGGCAAAGTGTTATGAGGCTGCACTAATTGGGCCTTTAAAACCAAGTTCCACAGAACCTCACTAGGGTGCCTTGTTCTCCACTGGATATGGATAAGACTTAAATACAATTTGCTTTGTGTTGCTATGGGTTTTAGAGATGGAGCACATTGATTCCTACAATTGCACAGTGGTAAGAGTCTGGCTGTGGACATGCCTTGAGGAATTTATGGACCTTGTTAAGGCTTTCTCTCCTTTACAGGTAAGTCTCTAATGAAATATGACACATAAAGACTAGCTGGAGGCACATTTGTGCTCGCTTTAAAATTGCAGAGAGAGCAAGTACTAACATGTATTGTACTGTGTTTCAGAAATAACCCTGTAAACCTTGATTGTTGAATTTCATGCGATACAAATACAATAGCGATGCTCTGACAGTAGCACAATTTTATGCAACACCGACAGGTCAGTGTTTTCAATTATTCACTGAAACAACATCTGCTTCAATGCAAATGGGCATAGATTTGCGCCACAAATTGTGAATTAACGTCGTGAATGGCCTGAATATTCCGAATTCACATACACGTGTGAGTTAAAAATATTCAGTTTCAGCAAACATGTCAGTCTCATCACAGGCTTTGACCCGTGTTGTGTGGGGAGCTCTGGGAAGAAAGCCTGGGTCAGAGCTGGAGGTTCTGGAGGAATAAACACCAGATTCTTCTCTGACGTGGAGCCGAATGGAGGGAAAGCTCAAAGTTTACTTTTAAAACTTTTGGGATTTAAAAGTGGATTTATCTTCACTTATCTCTCTCTGCAGCAGTCGGACTCGGAGGTGCTGAAATCCACTGCTGGGTGCAGTGAACTGTAATTAGTCTCTCTTTGTTGTCTGCTGACTGGAGGGGAAACACACTTCACTTCATTAATATCTCTGGTGAGTGATGAGTTCGGTCAGAGGCTGAACTGAACTCAGACGCACTCACTCACACCGTCAGTGCCTGCCATAGCTCGCTAGGCTAATGCAGAGTGAGGTATTCGGTTTGGCTGTTGTGGGGGGCGAATAACTAACACAAGTAATGTGAACAAACACAAATGAATTGTTGTGTTGTATTTGTCCCTCATGTCACCTTGTCTGTCACTTTAATTTCACCAATAAAAAAAAAAAACAAACAAACACAAATGAACCCACAGTTACATGAAGCAAAAAGTCAGTGTGAACAGTGTGTGAGGATAATTACTTTTACAACTTATTTGTTTTAGTTTAGACCACCTTTGTTAATCTTTATTAGAACATTTTCACCTACCAAGTTAATTACTGGAATCTTGGAACACGCTGCTATTCCTAAAATGATTTTGCTGAGATGAGGCAAGAAGCAGCAGAGAGGCAATCATTAAAGTCAAACCAAAAGAGAAACCAGTGGCAAACAGTGAAAGTTATTACCCAAAACAGAGGATAGTGGAAAAATCAATTACAGTTTACAGAAGGACTTCCTGGATTATTATTGCCAACATTTTTATTTTTGATTTGAGATAAAGCAGTTCTAAAAAAATCTGAGTAGTTTTCTTGTTTACAACCAGTCTGTCAAACTGTCTGCTTGTATTTCTTTTGCCTGGAACTCTGTTGTACTGATGTTGTCTTCCTAGATTTTAGCCACCTTGCTGACAATGTTATGATATCCAATAGAAATGATGGCCCAAGCTACAAAAATATACCATTCGAGTCGTAATAAACTGCAATAACCTTTTAGCACAGCCTTCTCCTGGCAGCACACTGTGAATTGTGATGCATGCAGAGCGCATAATGAATGTTTGGTTGCATCTACAGCGAAGCTTACTTTACTCACCCCTCTCTCTGTGCTTCACCTTTCTCCAGCTCCTGAATAACTCCGAGTAGGACCTTGATGGTCTCCTGGCTCGAGCTGATGAGGCTCTCCATGGCCTGCAGCTGTGCTTTGATATCCTTGTCTTCAGATAAGGGCATTATCTGCTGGCTGCTCCCCATGCCTGGGGCTCGCGTGTCTCTTGGAGGGAAGCCCTCGTCCCCCCCGACTGTTTGCTGGAGTTTAGAGGAGGCTGACACATGCCTTGTCCGACACTGCCCTTGTGACTGTGCAGAGCATTTGGCACTATGGGGAAGTGTCTGTGACTGCTGTTCGTTAAGCTGTGTACCCTTTTTCCGTTTACAGCTCACAGACGGGCTTCCTAAAGACTCCACCTGCGTCAAAGAGTTCCACACAACAGGGCCGGAGCCCTTTGTTTTGTCCTGTGAAAACTCTGAGTTAGCCAGCTGGCGCTTTGAGGAAGTGCCAGCGTCCATATCTTCTTTGGGTAATCCTTTGTGTTTGGTCCTTGTCCCACACACCTGGTATTCTGGTTCTCTTTTGGAAGGAGAGCTGCGTGGATGGCACTCTTCCGAGAAATGTGAAGAGTCTGGACAAGAGGGTCCGTCCACGCAGTTGGCACTGGAAAGCAAATCCTCTATATCACTGCTGTCATCAGTGTGGTGAAGCAATGCTTTTGTCTGCCCCACAATCTTACCCTTGTACTTAGAAGACTCTCCAATAGGTTGTCCGTCCTCTCCTCCTGCCTTTATGTCGCTCAAAAACCCATTGTTTTGTCCTTTGTAATCTTCCACCAAAGCAGCATGTTTGAATGTATGTCCTTTTTTCCTCTCAAAAGGAAAAGTCTTGTATCTCTTAGTGAGGTCTGGCGAGGTCTGCACGCCCGTGCTCTTGGTCACGTTTGGAATAGAGCGCCTGGCAGGCATGGTCATGTATTTTCTGTGCGTCACTTTGCAGGAAATGGATCTGGAGTGTCTTCCCCGATGCTCATTCTGAGCGTCGCATATATCCTTAAAACGCACCTGTAAGGCCTTGTTTCTCTTCTTCACTTGCTGCTTGCCTGATTCTGGTCCGGACTGTGCATCAAGGCTGTGTGACGGGCCCGCCTCTGAATCTGATTCATCTGAATTTGAGAGAACAACGCATTTGGTGTCCTCTTTGCTCACCATATTTCCTGTAAAAAATCACAAAGAGAAAGAAGTCTGCGTGTTACTATGTGATCCAGCACGAAGGAACCTGATTCTTTTATCCTTCTGGGAGCAGAACTTCTGGTTTTACATACTAAGCCTCTAATAAAGTCATTGATCTGTCATCCAAAATCCAAAATTTAAAGCACGGAGTAAATGTTGCATAATTAAAACATCTAAATCTACATGACAAAGATAAAAAATGATTAAACAATCAATTATTTAAGTGAACACGTGCAACGCTTGTATCTATTCACACAAATTATTGATTGGGATGTTCCAGAGGTGTTTTGCCCATTCTGTATTCCCATTTTAAAAAGTCTCTTTCAATCAAATCCTCAGTGTTATAATCACAAGACTCTCCTGGATAATATAACTACCTTTCAGGTTGATGTTGCGGCCACCGCTTTTCTATTACTGCAACTAATTTTTCAGAGAAATCCTGTTTATTCAATCAGTGTAGCATGGCAGACAGGTCTACAGACAACAATACCCATAATAACAGTGAATTCAGAACAATTCGTTGTTGCAGTTGTGAACAAAACAAAGCGCCATAGTTGCAGAATTAATTTCAAATGGACCCTGAATTGACAAAATTATCTTTACCTTCAACCTGCCATCTATTAGCCGTACGCACAACATAATTACAATGGCACTCAGTAGAGTGCATACCTCAGACAAAGCCCAACAGTCCCCCTTAAATCAATCATAATAATAAACTCAATCCTAACCCATAACGCCAAAATCAAACTCATAGATACCAGCCACCTGAATTATGCCTGATTAACGAAAATGTCCTCTATCCGTCTCTTTGTCCACACTCAGAGTAAATAGGTCTATTCTGGGCCAATACCCAACCTCCTCCAAGTTTTGTGGAAACACGTTCTGTAGTTGTTCTGTAATCCTGCTGACAAACCAACCAAGAAACAAACAAACACAGGGGACAACACAAACCTCCTTGGCAGAGGTAAATAAAGCTCCCATTTGTAAAATAGTGGATTTTTTTCTCCAACTTGTCAAGCGCTGACGCTTCGGGATTGTAGGTCGGGTCGGCCGCCGTCCCACAGAGTCAGTATTTGAAGAATTGGAAATCAACAATCTCACAAATGGGACACAAGCTTTTGTTGGTTGGTTCTTGTTTAAAGAAACTGAGCTAAAGGACAACACTTGTGCTGATGTCCTAACCTGGTGAGTTTCATGTCTCTTCTAGCTTAAAGCTTCAAATGTGAGTCACCCAACATTGTCCGTTGGGTAACATTGGCGCGATACAATTTCCTTACTTTCTGACCTCACTTTTCGGATGCCCCTGAAATAGCCCCCACCCATGCTGCAACTCTTGCAACCCTGCTCACTGTTTCGTTCTGCTTGTGTCTCTGCTGTTCAGCTCATTGCTAACTCTGCCAACGCTTGCAGATGGCTGCTTTCACCATTGACTGCTGCTTATATCAGTTGTCGGCGTCAATGAAACACTCTCGAGCTAAGTATCTGCTGGTGCCGCTCACGTGTGAGTTAATGTTGTTGCTCCGCTCAGGAGGTGTTTTTGTGTTCACCAACATTACACTATAGGATTGCACAAGGCTGTTGTGTAGATGTGTTTGTTCAACATAACTCTGAGTATCAGACCTTATTGTTCCTTTGGCTTTTGTTTTACAAATGAACTGTGACACATTTATGTTATTGATTTGTATGGTGTGGTGGAAAAGCAAAACTCGTGTTTCAGAATTATATGTTTAGGGCTAAATTGGTTTTCGAGCCTTATTTCCCCCTTGGCTGGTGTAATTTTTGGGGTTTCCCATTGGAGCACTGCAAACTCCAGTCTCTCTCTCTCTTACAGCCTAACAGTGCTCGTTAGGCTCGCAGGTTTAAACACAGCTGCCGTCCTGCACACAGGCCGTTCACTCGGCTTGATTGGAAAGCCTCCGTCGACGCCCGTTTACATTTTGTCCACACAGTTCTTATTCGGCCACACATTACAGAAGCATTCCAGCTCAAACAAATGGGTTCATGTGGCAGCTCGCTTTACTGTTCTTCATATCATAATTACATCTGAACTGCTGAGCTCCTGCTCTCTGCTTTGCACTGATACACTCGTCGCCAAATTTAAGCTTGCTGTATACCCACGCGCTTATGGTCATCTCCTTATCAATGCTGCATAACATTTCCTCAGATATATTTTGGTACATTTAGATTTCTTGACAGTCTTCCCCGCACAACGAGCTGTTTTTATTCAGGAGTCGCCGCAGGGCTGAGGCCACAAGTAGAACGTGTTTACTATTTAATGTATTCCCCCTGTGGTTTGAGGTCCCTAACAGAGGAACCGACCATACAGCAGCTGCGGCTCAAAACGCACCGCACTCGACATAATAGCTGGCGTTAGGCTCCTCCACCTGTATCCACCTGTAGGCTCTGAGTCCCTTGGGGGAAATTCATTATCGTCGCTCCTGAGTCTCAGCTATGCTGAAGCGCGGTGACGAGGTCAGAGGCTTGACACCAAACACAAACTCATCATGAATCTCATCCATGTGTTGGCTGACTGAACTGACCTTAAACTTTAAATGCGTACAGATTGCTGCTTGTTACAACTTTATGAACGGCTGCAAAAAACAAACAGCTCAAGAAAGACGTTCGCAACTCAACCATAGGAAATTTAACAAGTTGTCGCATGGCTTGAGATCACTTGAGCATATTTGTAAATGAGAAACAGTTTTCCCATTGGAGTGGGAGTGTAACAGTCTCCAAGAAGTGTGAGGTGTTATTTAAGTGTTTTAGCATTTTACAATAAGCTTCTCAGAAATGGAACGCATTCAAACCACAGTTGTTTATGATCAGAAAATCATTCACAGATCCTCGATAAAACTTGACCCTTAGTGTTTCTAAACTTGGCACGATGATGACCTGGGATTGATGTGCTTCATTTATAAGATGCATCTTGTTTAACGACTCATGCAAATGACACACCAGTCATTAACATACATTTCTTATGTAATCAGTCACAATTTTTCTATGTGTAAATTCATCATTGACAAATTAGTTTAACCCCTAGAACCTTGGCGGCGTGTCTTATTACACGACACACCATAAAAGCTAGTCGTGTAGCAACACGGTCGTGCAGCGCTCAACGGGAAGATCTCAGCTAAAAGGAAGTCATAACCATTTTTTCCTGAGCAACACCAAGCAACCGAAGCAGCAAAAGCAGTGCATGCCCACAACGCTGGAGCTAGCTGTCATAGCATTCCCTGCTAAGAATACAAACAATACACTAAATGAAATCCGTCTACACAGATCAAGGCCAGAAACAGTTGTATTTAGATGGATTGAATACCTGATGTAAGATGTGAGAAGACGGCGCAAAAACGTGCTAAAATGGCCCATTTGCTTAAATATTTCTCATGTAAAATCCCTCTGACTTTGCTCCGCTGCACTTCATTAGCATCGATCCCGACAGAGGGAATGTTCAGATGTTGTGGTGTGGTTTTCCTCAGGTTTTCTACAGGTTCTTGGCTGCAGCTGCATTATTCCGAGGGGATTTTCGCTCTCAAAATGTAAAATAGGCGGACCATAAATATTTTATTCATGCTTTGTTCCAACTTCAACTTCCATTTTTCTCTGACCCAGTAAGTTCTGTACTGATGCTTACACCTGGGCAGACATCTCACAAGTGTTACCTTTACTTCGCTTTACTTACCATGATTTTCCATACAGACCATGGAATTGCAGAAATATACTCAAGTCATTTTCCGAGAATTTAGGTTCTTCTCAAGCCAGTTAGACTTTTATTGTCTTTATTCTGAATCCTTTCCTTCAGTTTTGCATTTATCCAATGGCATAGCTTGATTTACACTGATTATGTAACAAATCACAAACTGCTTTGATCAAACAAAGGAGCTAAAAATGACTTCCATGTTTGTTTGTAGACATTCCCTGACGCACACTTTCAAACGAAGCTCCATATGATCAAATGAGACATGTTGCATTGTTTCCGTCTGATCCGCAGTGAAACGCATCTCATAGCTCGAGCATGAAAATATATCAAGCAAGCGCAGAGGAAATGAAATGATGTCTGATAGGTTTGAAAGGAAACATCACAAAGGGCTGGCTAATCATTTTCATATGACAAGACGCCACGCGATAAATAAACTCCAGTGACTCATTTGTAGCCGCGCAAAAACGCGGGCTATTCACGGTGCCGCCGCTTGTCTGAAAGTAATCATGTTTTATCATTCGCAGACATTGTAAATCCATCAATGTGATTGTTCTGGTGGGGAAATTCATACTGAGCAGACATTTCCTTACTGTCACTTCCACTGCTCCCATGAAATTTGTAAAAGGAAATGCATGATAGATTAGATTAAATTAACCCCTGATCTGCAGGTTGGTCTGCATCTGCAGTGCAGTGACGTAATGACTAAATGAGCAGCTGAGTGTGGCACTGACACACGCATTTTTTTGCAATGACTGCTGTGTGCACATTGACACTTCTTGTGAGTATCAGTGTGTGTGGGCTGTGATGTCACCTTTTGAAAGCGAGGCCTTTGCCAGCACACACACACACACACACACACACGCACACACACACACGGCCTGATGATAAAAAGCATGAGGTTGTATTTCTTGGGAGTCCTGCCATGTCTTTTACCTTGCAGACTGACCACTGTAACCTTACCCCTCAGCTCAGACTGTTGATGAAATGGAATACATTTCGAGGCAACTGTGTGTGTTCATCTCGCTTCCCATTAAAAAAAAAAACTCCATGCCAGAAAACTCCATGCTTCTAGTGTCACTTTAGTCACCGCATTGCATTCGGTGCCAGATGAGAACAAAAAAAACACAAACAAGCAACTGGCTCAATCTCATTATACAAGAACAATATGGCGTGCTGTGTCATGAATTCGCACACAGATGCTTTGGAATTTCGGAGCAGCTGAATGTTATTGGGGGTGATATTTGTTCTGAAACATAGCTTAGTATGCACTTTGATTTTTAGCGTAAGGTGTTTGTCAGAAGCGCTTGCACGGATAAAAAAAAAGAATTTGTTCGAGGCCGATTCACACGGGATCGTGCTATTTCACAGTCAGAAACACCAATCTCACACCACTGAAAAGGTAATCACATCTGCAGGAAGTCTCCTCTAAGCGCCATACAATTTCCTATGCAGCCATGTAAGGCATGTAAAGCAGCTAAATGGTAATTCACACAAAGGGAATAAAGAAAAGCTCCTCACTGACTTATTATTGTTGGAAGTCGGATGCACAGAGAGAGCGAGAGCGTGAGGAAAGACAGGGCCGACAGAGAGGCTGATGTGACACATGGATATGTTCAGATGGCTGAGCGCGAATCTCCTTTGCCTCTGCGTCTTATTTCTCCTCCTCCTCTTCTCAAAGCAAGCGATATCTCTGCTAATGACCTGAGGTCCTTCCCTGATTTGGCCTCAGCTATCCAAAGGATTATGAATAATGCATTGACTCTAAAATTGCAAAAGTAATCCTCTGAAATCTCCTTATGTACCCTGGCAGACCACGTTGTCTGTTCCAATTGCCCTTCAGTTCCTCGCGCTAAAATGCCGCATGTATGAGGAAACCTTTAGCTACAGTATCGTGATTGATTTATTGTGACCACAGTGTTGCAAAGGAAACGTGGCTGTTTGTAAAGAATGTTAATCGAGGGGTTGGATCCATTTTTCCGCGCTATGGCAGGCCTACCAACACTGCTGACTCATGATTTATGCCCCATCGGCAAGCAAAGAGAGGAAGAGACGGCTTTTGCTTCGGATCGCCTTACATCCCCTGTCAGCCCGCGTCAACTTAATAATTACTCAAGTGCATCTGTAGGTTATTTACATAGGACGACACTGTCTCGCCACTCTCGTTAATGGTTAAGTAATGTAATTATGATGGCCTCCCACTCTTCAAACATAGTAATCTCCTCTGCACCACCATCATTACAAGCTGAGCGCCTCACAAACATGGTCTCTTTTAATGCCACAAGCTCATCATTTGAGCAGTATGTGCGACAGAGGAGCTTCACTCGTCATTCAGCACAGG
>OMLP01024508.1:0-12922 GCA_900302685.1 Spondyliosoma cantharus | reverse complement strand
CCTCCTCCCTCCTCTCTCCTCACCTGTACCTCGTCTTGTCATTAGTGTCTGTCTACTTAGTCTGTCTCTCCCTGCACTCCTTGTCTGGTCATTGTCGTTGTCACCCCTGTCTTAGTTTCCTCGCTTCATGTCCATGTTGGCCTCGTTCATGTCCCTGCCTTGCCTTGCCCCGCCCCCCTCTCATGTCACAGGTTTGTGCTTCTTGTTTTTGGGTTTTTGCTGCTTTGTTTGAACTTTGCGTTTTTGATTTGCACTGTGTTTAGCGCTTTTGTTTGCTACTTTGTTTTTGTCTTTTGTAAATCTAGTTTTGGTCTTGCTGCTTTTTTTTGTTTTGCTCCTCAGCTTTTTAAAAATAAAGCTCGCTTTATGTTTCCTTATCCTGCCTCCCCGTGTATATCTGCATTTGGGTCTTACCTCTACTTTTCCCCGCTCCCCCAACCTGACACACGGTAAGGGGTCGACTGCACAGTCGTAATTTACTTTAGAGTACACTAATAAGATGTAATAAGTTTTAGTTTTCGTCAAATTAGACAAAAACTAGAAATAATATGCTCTATATTAGATAGTAATCAAAGACAGTTAAACGCTATGTACACTAATAAAAGTTAAATAGTCCATAATTTTCATCATGTTAGACAAAATAAAAAATACAAATAATATGGTCTTTATCATACAGTAAACATGCATCATTATACGCTAAGTGAACGAATAAAGACGTAATAAGCCATAATTTGTACCAAATAAAGCAAAAACTAGAAATATTATGGTCTTTATTAGATAGTAAACAAAGACAGATTTAAGCTAACTAAACTAATAACACATACAAACCATAATTTGTATTAAATTAGACAAAACCTAGAAATATGTCCTTTTATTAGAAAATAAAAAAAAAACTGTTAAATCCTAACGAAGTCGCAAAAAGATGAATTTGATTTTATTTTATTAGAAATAGTATAGATATTTTATATCCTCATTATAAACCACACACCTAAATACCTAAATCACACTAAAATGTGATTTTTTTTTTTTTTTTTTTTTTTTTTATACAGACTTTACTTTGACAAATGCAGTGCCATATTAATAATGTTCAGTCAAAGAACAGTGTTCAGAGGACAATGCATTTATATATTTATTTATTTGGGCTTTATTCAATATAGTTTGACTTTATTACAGGGTAATTTGTAGCTAATTACAACCTTGTTAAACTCTCATTAGACATTCTTAGGTGTAAATTGGTGATCATTACAAGAAAATTGTACTCTACAATAAAGCAGAAAACATCTTAGTTCCTACCTGTGGGACCTTTATACGATATTCTTAGAGGTTAATTAGTGATATATTACAAGAAAACCGTACATTAAAATAAAGCAGAGTACATTTTATGTCTTAACTGCTTGACCCTTATTAATTTCTAGAGGTGGATTAGACACATCACATCAGACCATCTGTTTGGTGGCTGTGCGATTCTATACTTCTGAAAGGGAAAGGCTAAATGAGCAAACTGTGTGAAAACTGTCCTGTTTCAATTCTCTTTTTGCTGTGGGCTGCTCCTGCTACAAGCTAACGTTAAGCTAATGACCCGGTAGGTGTCATGGTGGAATAAAACGGACTCTGTTGGACAATTAATTCTCAAGATAACAACAAAGGATGACACAGGCCTGTGTGAGTATGAGAGCTAGACTGGTACATATGATCTAATTATGTTTTGCTTTCCTTGTGGATTTAGCTACAAAAACATTTCATGTCATTGCAGATCAACCTTCACAGGAGATGATGGAGACTGACCCCGACCCAGATATTAGCCTGGGCCCACAGTCACTGCACACTGCTGGCCAAAGTAAGTGGGAGCACACTGCAATCAGCTGGCGAACCAGGCTGGAGACCTCAGACACTGAGAAGGGGACAGTTGATGATTCATCCTGTTGCCACCTTTTAACACTGCATGTTGCTGGAAAAGTATAGAATTGTTCCACCTCTATAAATAAGGGTCGAACAGGAAATAAGATGTTCTCTGCTTTATTTAAAAGTATGATTTTCTTGTAATGTCAATAATTAACCCCTAAGAATGTATTATGTGGGTCCCCCAGGTAGGACAAACGATGTTTCTGCTTTATTTTAGAGTACAATTTTCTTGTAAATTACTGCTTTTCCACCAAAATGTGCTGTGTGTCTACACAGCTTTTTTAATGCCAGTATTATGTCTTTATTATTTTACTTAGCGTATAACGGTGTGTGTTTACTGTCTAATAAAGACCATATTATTTCTAATTTCTAAATATTATTTTCGATTTCTGTTATTTCTTAAATTTGACGAATTTTGCGACCGACTGCACATCAAAAGTCTACCTGGACTGAGGAAACTGAAACATCTTGTGTTGACTTAAAAATAGTTTTGCAGTCAACACTGACTTTGGGACTACCCGACATGACTCAACCATTTACACAGAGTGCTGATGAGAAGAATGGCTACATAACATCAGTGTTGCTTCAAGGGCAATGGAGCTAAACAAAGACCAGCAGCGTATTTTTCTTCTTAATTAGATGCAGTGGTAGCTGGACTCCATAGGTATCTTAGGGCAGTAGCAGCAGCGAAGAAAGCTGTACCTTCCCTGTGAGACTTAACGGCGTATTAATATTGCTTGAACAGAAAACTGCTAATTTATCAGCTGCAAGGTGGTAAAGTAGAATAATGTGTTTGTTGGACATGACTAATATTAGAGGGAAACATTGCAATGTTCTAAATCCTGCTACCATTCTTCCCACAGCTGAAGAGGGAGAACCACACAACTGTGTGGCAACCATAACTGAAGTTTGCTCCCCTAGACCAGACATGCAAGAAACACCATTCCCCAACGCTGAATTGGCATTGCATGTTGATGGATCAAGCCTCACATGACTCAGCCACAGGCATGGTTCTGGCAGGTTTTGCAGTCGTTACAACATGATACTATACTGGCAGAGCAACTGTCATCTAACTTTTTCTGCAGAAAATATCTGTAAGTATCTATAGTGACGGTCATTGCGCTTGGGGGGGTTCTTTTGATTATGGATTTATTTGGAAAAACAGGAAGTTTCTTACATCAAGATACAAGCCGACTGCATATCGTGAGCTAGTGGAAGTTATCCCATTACCCAAACAGATTGCTATTTGCAGATGCGACATTCATAATAAACATGCATGTTTCTCAACCTACGCTCAACATTATTGTCAGAAGTGCCTTGTATGTGCTACTATCAACATTGGCAGAGGTCAAGAAATTTGTTTAAGTTCCCACCCACATCTGGTAGGCCTTTTGACCATTTACAAATGGACTTCATTGAGTTGACATTGAGTGAAGTTAAGAAGTACTGTCTTTTAGTGGTGGATATGTTTAGTAAATGGGTGGAAGCGTTTCTGGTGTCCGAGGTGGAAGCTAGTGATGTTGCCAGGGTTTTGGTAAGTAAGTAAATTGGCAGTGATAATGGACAATACTTTGTAAATGCTGCTTTAAGGCAGTAGGTGAGATTTAGGTGTTTTTATGAGAACACATAACAGACCCTGGAATGGAGAACCTCCGCAACCATTTGTCATTAGGGTTCACTTTTTTCGTGTCTGCAATGACATACAAAAGTATGTCACTGCAGACACGAAAAAAATGCCTATGCCATACAATGGCACAAATCTTCTATTATTCCACTGCATAGTTACAGCTGGGATGTGGCAGCCCAAACACCACCTATCCCTTAATGCACAATTCACATCACATATTTGGACATTAATGTCTCCCCCAGGCTGTCAGTTGTTTGGTCGTACAACAACAACAACCCTCCACATTCAATCATGAGCAGAATAGGGACCATTAAAATGAAATTCTATTTGAAAAACAAAGCACCAAGAATTAAACTCGACTTTCGACTTTAAAACAAATCTAAATGATGAGGTTGACTTGAGGCATCATTATTCCCTAGCAAAGCAACTTCAAAACATATTCAAATGGGTTTACCCCACCAATCAGAAAACACTTGGATATATATCGAACAAATGTGACAGTTATTGTATTATAATTCATCTGTCAAGTAATGAGGTATTTAAAAAGATAACTTAAATAATTTAGAGTAAGTTAAAAAGATACTGTAATAGTATCTTTGGTCTTTTCCTTAAAGCGAAAGTCTCGCCAAAATGCAACCTAGGCTTTTTTTGTGAATGTATATGAGTCAAACCTTTGTGTAAAAGCATAATTACGACGAAAGAGGCACTTTTAAGATTGACCGTATTTTCGTTTCACCAGTTTTAAAACACTAAGAAGGCTCGACACAACATGAAACTTTGCTCGTAGCTTCACCAGGGTCTCTACACATGAACACGAGCATTGAGAACATTGTTTGTGTGAGTTTGCCAAAAAGAACGTTTTTGAACAACTCACCTTAGCAGTAGCTTGTTCCGATCGCAGCCGTCATGGCAGCCGAGAACTATCGATCTCTGAGTGCGACGTAACATGGAGGACAGTTAAGGTGGAACGCTACTGTCTTCCCGCAACAACTATCCACGCGAGATCTCACGTATCTTTTCCGGCTTTTGATTTTACTATTGTTTCTTATATGAGGCTCTTTTTTCAACTTCAAGGTCACTATTGTTTTTTTGCTAACGACAAAACCACAAATTATCCGTACATTTATATGCAACTAAGCTTTAGGAGCGTTCCACCTTAACTGACCTCCAAGTTAGGTTGCATTCGGAGATCTATACTTCTCACTGGCAGGATGGAGGCGAGTGGAACAAGCAGCTGCTGACGTGAGTTGTCCAAAAACCTTCTTTTTAGTAAACTCTGTGTACACAAACAATGTTCTCAATGCTCGCGTTCATGTGTAGAGACCCTGGTGATACTACGAGCAAAGTTTCAGGTTGTGTCGAGCCTTCTTAGAATAAAAAATAGAGTTTTTGATGCTATGGCTAATTTGACCCTAGCACTCCCATTGAAAATGAGTTTGACCCGAAAATGAAAATACAGTAAATCTTAAAAGTGCCTCTTTTGTCGTAATTATGCTTTTACACAAAGGTTTGACTCATATACATTCACAAAATGTGTTATATGATGGTTAATGTAATGTTATTCATGATTGTTACTGATTTGTTGTTGTTATTGTTGTTGTATTCTGTTTTATACTTTAAAAGGCAACTCACAAGTGCAAATACTGTGTAAACGGTTTGGAATCTACATAGAGAAACTGCCAGCAAGAATGTATTTCCAATGTCATGGCTGACGAGCTGATTATGACAATCTAGATGGCAACAATTGTAACAACTCAGCTTCCGAAATTTCAGACCCAGAGTTCTCTTTGAACAACTCTTGTGTTTGTGGTTACAAAAGTTATCCTACCATTTAACAAAAGGTCCTATCTCAGTAGGAATAATATTAAGACACAAAAAATATCATATTACAACCCCAGCCTTTCAGAGACAAAAACAAACAATTTTAGTGGACGTAGCTTTGATGGGGTTAAAAAGGTTAAGCTTAAAAGGTTGCGTTGCAGCTGTGTCGCAAGGCGATCGACTGGAAGAGTTCCAAAACCTTTTTAGGGTGAGTCATTTACACACCCAAACATGGAAATATAAGGCCTAGGTTTAAAAATACTAGAATTACCCTTTAAATACCCTCCTTCCACATCTGCATCTGACAATTTTTGGCAACTTTTCAAAACCGACAATCATGTACACTTTATGCATAGATTGGCCACATGTACAGAGGTGTTACAGGGTAGGGTTTAAACTTGACTCTTTTTCAATCTTTTGCCATTATTGAATTCAACCTCAGTAGTCTGTTTTCAATTGAGGTGTCAAACTTTACAATACATCTTTGACTGTGACCATTCTGAGCTGGTAGAAACGCCTCAGAGTAGAAAAGTTTGGGTTTTTACATGTCTCGTGTGCAAGAACTTAGCACCTGAGTGCTAGTTTTACTATACTACTATATGTATACATGCACTTCAAATGGCTGACAGCCAGCTGACTGCATTTATGCAATATCTATAAGGAGAAATTACTACAAAGTATTTGCTCTCAAAACATTGAAAGACAAGCCAAATGAAAACAAGATAGCATTTTCACACAATATTGACTATGTTTAAATCATATGCTTACAATACTAATGAAGAATATGCCTGATTATAAGGTATTGTAAAGGTGAAAGGTGAGGAGATACCTGATAAATTAGTGAATTGCTGATTGATTGCCAGGTTGAATAGCCATCTTTCACTCAGTGAGCTTAATGCAAGAACCAATCATATTAGCAGGTACAGATAAGATGTACAAGATTTTCTTTTTACTCATCTGTGACATTTTTGTCAATGAAACTTGCCTACAAATAGAGTAGCTATTATTTTGGAATGTAACAATGGTCCAACAGCCCTTGAGGGCCAAATGTTGGCATTGAAGAGAGATGTGAACTGAAGTCTTACACAGGAATGTTCAATGTAACTGTGACCCATGTAAGGTATTGAATAATCACTCAAGGTTATCACTTCCTTCTCTGCGAATGATTCCTTTAAGTGCAGGAGGGCATCATTTAGTAACTATCAGAGTGATAACACACCCACAGAGACAGATAAATGCCATGCTTTTCTCCTAACACATTGAGTCTTCACTTTGTAACAGACCTGCGTGTTGCTCTTGTACATGATTAAAACCTTGAGCTGACTACGATCTCCTTCCTCCAGTTCTACATTATCGCAGAATTATTTTAACAATATTTATATATATACGTATATATATATATATATATATGTATATATGTATGTATACACACACATATAGGCATACAGACACACACACACACACATCCCACCTGCACTTTGTTGCTCTCCAGTCTGCTCTTATTCTCATTATTTGACTTGGCTGCCTTTTCTGCCACCTTCTTTTGCAGGTGAGGACCCCGACCAAAAAAGATATAGTTGACGAAAGCGTACTCCAGCAAAGCCAGAAAGACAAAGACAAAGCAACCCATGAGGTAAATGTCGATGGCTTTGACGTAGGGGATCTTGGGTAGAGTCTCTCTAAGGTGGGTATTGATGGTGGTCATGGTCAGCACCGTGGTTATACCTGCAGATGAACAGATGTAGAGGGAGGTCACAGTTAGAAGGGGATCTACCAGCAACACTGCATACTGAGGGAACACAAAACGTCATATACACTCTTCTATGCAACTTTGCTTTCAAAACAATAGCAATCACCATGACAAACATTGTGGACATAGTTCCAAAACAGAGAAAGCAACGGATGTGCAACACAGGTACTTTATAGCTATTGTTAATTTAACTCTTCTCATTAGATGGGCTTTTACATGTACAACATGATTAAAGCAAACCGTTTTTAATGGTCTACATGCTAAACACAGAGTCTGCATCCCCCTGTTTTACCAGAGTCTTGGTTTCTGTCAGCATGCAAATAAGAATACATCAGATACACTGAGAGAGAATTGCGTCGCACTGGTAGTCCACTGGACAAGAGGAAGGGAGAACGGTGCGACGCACGCTCACAGGTGAGTGCCTGATCAAGGCTGTCCTCCGCCTGAGTGTCTGGCTGGTTTGACTCTACAACCAGAGAGAGGGAGGGAGTTGTGGGCCAGGACGAATACTGTTTAATCACACCACAAACAAGACCAGAATTTGCTGTCATGCTATGTCTTGAGCTTGTGATTTTCTTCCAGTTGGTTTGTAAAAAAACTGCCAGTGGCTCCACCGCTACACATGCCGGTGTCTCTGGGCTCGTTAGGTAGGGCTGCTGCTGGGCTGTCCTGCTGCTGCTCCGCCACCCAGCCTGTCCACTCTACCTAATGAGCTCAGAGACGATGCAGCTGTGACAGCCAGTTGTGGTGTTGTGTTTTACCGAGGCAACTACAGCTCATAAAAAAGCATTGAGCACTCCGCCGCTGGCTGTTTGTTTTAAGCAAAAAAACATATGCACAACCCATTAACACCAGGCAGCCACTGAACACTCCGTTAGGATATAGCACGCTAGATAGCTAATTCTTGTCTGTTTTGTAGTCCGCTTAAGCAGTAAATATATTGTGGCCCACTGAGCTCCCCCCTCTTGTTGTACATTGGACAGTCACCCCTGGGGGTGTGGACAGATTAGAACAGTCAAGAACAGGCACTTGGTTGTGAGTGCAACAATCTTCCTCCCATCAAAAATCATAAAATTGTAATTATCCCTGCAGATAATTTTCAGTCTCTAGCCCACGTTGCTCATGTTTTAAGAAATTTGGGAAACTGGGGCAGAGAGACAAGGAATCAGAGCAAGACACTGTAAGTTGTTGAGACAATGATGCTGGTCCACTGCTATCTGCACTGGAAACACAGTTGAACAATAACATGCTCATAATGATTGATGTAGAGATATTTCTGCCTGGCCCAAAGTGGTGAACCAATCGACCAGTCAACACGCAGACTCTGTTACATAGAGCCATGACAGTAACATGAATGAAAATTATATCGGAAAACATAAAATTGCGACAACAAATCATTTTATGTAAAAAAAATAAAAATAATAAATCACTGACCTAAGGCTACTCTGGCAGCCGAGGCATCATAGTTGATCCAGAAAGAGACCCAGGACAGGATGGTGATCAGGGTGGAAGGCATGTATGTTTGCAGGATGAAATAGCCAATGTTCCTCTTCAGCTTAAAGCTTAGGGACAGACGTGGGTAAGAACCTGTGAAAGACAAAATACAGGATTGCTGTTTTCCTTGTTTTTTACAGTGAACAGGTCCGTGGGGTGATGTGGCCTTGGTTTGTTTTGTGTAAAGATGCCAACAAGAAGGTTAGAGCAACTAGAGTCAGAGCCACCTCACAGCCCGAAGCAGAGCCAAGCCTTACTGACCAGGGCCTGTACTACAAAGCAAGGTTAGCATACCCAGGATATCTTTTCAAGCTTCACTAAGCTTAATATCTGCAATCAGCAGATAAGCTAAACTTACACGTGGCTTCATTGCTCTCTCCCCATCTTTTGTTCAAACCCAAAACAATAAAGCGTTATTCAAATCATCTCAACATCTGCCTCATGATACAAATAAGACTTATTATACACTTCAACCATTGTTGTGTGTCATATGTCAAGCTAAAGTCAAAAAACCTATACACAGAAGAGGCTTCACCAACCACCTTCTGGATGAACTCCTCACCTGCACTCCTTCAATTTTCACAATACATTAAACCATATACAATACATCCATTCATACTCTGCAACCAGATGATTATCATAAGACAGAGCTCATGTCTGAAGCCAACAGACACTATATTTCACTTTACATGAATAATAAGGTTGTATCTATATTCTTAAGTTTCATATGTAAGAACAACATATCAAAAATAATAAGGGACATTTGAGAATTTCGTCAGCGTGCTTGTTGGTGGTTGTTTTTTTGTTTGGTTCCAGTGTATTCCAGCCATAAGATATTCTGGTGGCATATGTCCACTCTCATCCATAAATAACCTAGAGTGTGCTAAGAAGTGCACCAAGTTTCTACTGAAGTAAACCACAAGTAACTCTGAAGGGGAAATAATTTTTTAATTCTTCTGCTCCATCTTGTATGAATCGTATTTCATGTCCTTTTTAACTAAGGACATAGAGAGTACAAAACTCACGAACAAGGCGTTGTACCGATCATAACTGATAGTATCATACAATCATGACTTTGTAATGTATGCAGATGTATACAGTTTGAGCAACATCGAAACAACATGGGTAAACTGGACTGTATGACTACTGTATTACCTGTGGCAAACACAGCTTTCTTGGAGAGGGTTTGGTAGTCTATGATGGAGAACTGGGGCAATTCGATGTTCTCCACCCCGGTGACTGAGCCTCTGTTGCTTCCTCCCTGCCAGTAGAACTCAATGTCATCAGTGGTGTATCCATCTGAGAGAGGCAGAGGAACACAACAAGTTAAACCTCCATGAAGAACAAGGACAGGCATGTTTGGCTTCAGGAATAATGTACAGGTAGTATACATGAGCCGAGTGCTATTACAAATTGACTGCTGAGATCAGGTGCCCATGAATATGTATGAAATGAGTTAAAGAGGTAACAATATATCATAATGAACAAAGGCATAACACTCCCCTCCTTTCTGTACATCATATATGTACAGAAAGGAGGGGAGTGTTATGCCTTTTATGAAAACTATGTTGAGTCTGACTATGTCAGGAAGTAGAGAGGTAGCAGTAAAAAATGTTCTTGAAGAGTCTTGAAAGCATTCATAAGCTGAGGAACCTTCAGAAGGAGCGAGCAATATGATGGAGACAGTCTTAGTCTTTCAGATACAAATGTGGTACACAAACTGTAGCTCAGAAGGTAAAGCGGGTCATCAAATAGTCAGAGTATCACTGGTTCAATTCCCTGGCTTCCCAGGCTGAATATCAACACATCCTTGAGTAAGATTCTGAATCCCAAATTGCTCCTGATGAGCAGGTCGGCACCTTGCATGGATGTGTGTGTGAATGGGTGAATGTGACAAGTGTTCATCAGATGGCTGGAGAGGCACTACAGAAATACAAGTCCATTTACAAACTTGATGGGTAAAATACTTTTTGGAGTCAAAACAGAAGTCAAGACACCCAAAAGAAGCTATTTCGTAGTTTTGACATCCGACTGTAACTAAAGGTGGTTTTGTCATCATTTGACCCAAGTGTGAAACTTGTCACATGGTAATAGGTGGGACTATATGACTGTCCTCCCTTGAACTTTCCCTGGATGTCGACTAATTCCTGTTCCTGGTGTTCATAGTCATCATATGTTTGTACTGTTAGCAACCAGGTTAGTGTAGAGTAACCAGAGCAAATACAGTTACATGTTGCTAGGTGTGACCTGTGCAGGCTGCGCCCTGGCTCTGGCCCATTGTGCTGGGATAAAGACATCAGACAGTGACTCTGAACACGATGAGTGGGTCCAGAAAATAGATGGATGAATCAATTGATGGTCATTTAAATACAAATCACAATTAATATACATCCCCTCCCATTCCATACAATATTTCATCTAAGTTTCCACTGCAGTTATCAAACTAGAAAGCCTATCTGAATTATTGACTATCAAGCTGAACAGGAAAAGTCTCAAATGTTTTTTCACACAGGTGACACGATCAAAGGGTCAGCATAGCAGGGTGGCAGGTAGGACAAAAACTAGTATCAGGGCAGTTGAAAGCTACTGTAATTAGTCACTTGATTAACAAGTCTCTCAAATGATAATAGTGAAATACTGGTACCGAACTCGATCCAACAGCATCCACTCTACACAGTAAATGTCACATTATGTCCTCCAGAAGAGGAATTGAAGAAACAATAAATCATTGTTAATTCATTAGTGTGAGGCTGATAAAGCAGAAAGTAGGCCTCTCATTTTCTACTTAACTGCTGAACATCTTCCAGCTTCCCACAGGCTGAACTTGAACAACAATAAAACCTCTCCTTCACTTTTTCCGCAAGGTCTCTGGGCTATGTCTACAGCCTGAACCAGAGTGCCCTCTCAGTAATTAGACCAATTTAATTGGGCCAGCTAGTCTCTGTCTTTAGATTCTCCATCTTATCTAATGCCAGCTGCAGGATTTCAGGGAATTAGCTACTTCTCATTACTGCAGGGGCTTCATTATGATTGTGCCCTGTTTTTTTTCTTAATGTATGAGAGAAGACATAGCAAGGAAACTCTTTATTATCATGAATACATTATTTAAAAAAAAAAAAAATGCCTACACCTTGACATGATTTGGTTAGTTAAATGTCCCTGATGTCTGTTTTTCACAAATTTCATCACAAATTTGTTCTAAAAAAACATACTTTTAACAGTAACTCTAACCCAAGAAACAAAAGTCCCTTCATATCTCTGTAAGCGGTCTGTTCACCCTGCTGTAATCTGGCTAAAGATACAGTACAATCCACTGCCATACCACCAGACTACAAAGCAGCTTCCTCCTTCAGGCGGTGAGACTGAACTCATCCTCAACACCCCACCATGAACAGTTATTATTGTAACTTATTTAATAATTAGTCCATATTTTTTTTTTCTTTGTGTTGGTTAGGGAGTACAGCAAACATGTCATCATACAATAATGCATTGCATAATGACAAACAAATAGAACAGTATAGATGAGCCATTTAAAGACCTGCAAAGGAGACTTTCTGGCCTGAGGTACAGTGTAATAATAGGTGGAGAGATTTGTGGAGCATTTAAAGCTATGTGAAATCCAACAAACCCATTGTTGCTGATAAATCTGTGTACTTAAGCTGCGTGTTAATTAGTAATCCTGTTTAAACACAGAAGGGACACATCAGTGTGAGCCATATATTGTCCCTGTATGTGGAACCTACAATGTAATGTTGACAGCAGCTCGGTCAAAATGAACGTCAGCACATTCCGGACGGACGTCAGGGTTATTGTCCAATTTCAACTAATACCTTATACTTTAGGCTTAAAAGGCCTAAAATATGTGGAATTTGCTTGTGTGTGGGCAATTCAGTCAATGTAAAAAAATATGTCAAATCAACAATAGATATTTCTCAAACTAGCCCTGCAGCATAATCCAGTTCTTTGCTATTGAACTGTATATTTAGAATGTCCCGGACAACCTACATAAATACACCTCTTCACGTCATGCTATTGCTGAAGCTTTGCCTGAAGTATTGTATTTATAGATTCCCTAGCAAGCGAGGATTGAAGAGACCCTTCTTTCTTGTTACTGTGGCCTTTTTGAGACATTCTGACAAAACTTACAACCTTCTATTTTAAGGTAGATTCCCCCTTCAGGTTGTGAGTAAACGTTTGCTCAAAGAATAGTGCAAATAAGGCAACAAATTAAATAAGTTATGTTTAAGTATCTGTTCAGGCTGGTGTGACTGCTAATGTTCCTCAGTAAGTCAAGTTGATATCTAACCCTAACCCTCATGAAAAAATGT